>CAUYSK010065091.1:0-31252 GCA_963575035.1 Avahi laniger
ATTTTAATATTACAGCTTTGTAATAGAGTTTGAAGTCTGGTAGGTTGATGCCTCCTATTTTATTTTTATTACCTAGAATTGTTTTTGCTATGCGGGGTCTTCTCTGGTTCCATACGAAACGTAAAATTAATTTTTCTGCATCTGTGAAGAATGATGCTGGTATTTTAATAGGGATTGCATTGAATCTGTAGATCACTTTGGGTAGTATAGTCATTTTAACATGTGGAGAGGTAGGAACACTCATACACTGCTGGTGGGACCGCAAATTAGTGCAACCTCTGTGGAAAGCAATATGGAGATACCTCAATGAGATACAAGTAGAACTGCCATTTGACCCAGCAATCCCATTACTGGGTATCTACCCAAAAGAGCAAAAGTTGCTCTATGAAAAAGACACCTGCACTCGAATGTTCATAGCAACACAATTCACAATTGCAAAGATGTGGAAAGAACCCAAGTGTCCATCAATACATGAGTGGATTAATAAACTGTGGTATATGTATACCATGGAGTACTATTCAGCTTTAAGAAACGATGGTGATATAGCACTTCTTATATACTCCTGGAAAGGGCTGGAACACATTCTACTAAGCGAGGTATCACAAGAATGGAAAAACAAGCACCACATGTACTCACCATCAAATTGGTATTAACGGATCAACACATAAATGCATATATAAGAATAACATCTATTGGATGTTGGGCAGGGGGGAGAAGGGAGGAGGGGACGGGTATATGCATACACAAAGAGTGCAATGTGCACCACACAATAGGATGGACATATTTGAAACTTGGACTGAGGGAGGGGAGGGGGGGCAAGGGCAACACAACGTAACCTAAACATCTGTACTCCCATATTATGCTGAAATAAAAAAAAAATAAAAAAGAGAATAAAGATAAAAGTCTACAAAAGATATTGAGAATGAGAGGTAAGAGGAAAATCAAGAGAATGGTGTCATAAAAGCCAAATGAGGGAAGAGTTTCCCAAATGAGGAAAGAGTCAGCTACTAGGGAGAGGTCAGATATACTGAGGATTTAGTGTCCATTGGATATTCAGCATGGATGTCATCAGTGACCTTAGTTGGTGAGAACAGTTTAAGAGTGGTAGAGAAGGAATCCAAAATTTAGAGAGTTAAAGAAATAGACATGAAGAAATAGAGATAGCAATTTTATGACATCTAGCGCTGAAGAAAATAAGAGAACACTAGCTTAAAAAGTGCATTTTTTAAGGTTAGAATAATTTATATTGATTACCAATGAAGAAGTTTAAGATGCAGGACAGAAGGGATGGGATTTGTGAAACAAGATCTATGGAGCGAGGTTGGAATCCAGAGCATAGGTGCAAATTGTGGCCTTTTTGTCAGAAAGACTTTGCCTCCAATAATGTTAGAGTGAGGGATGTTGCAGGTGATTGTGGGGTTGTGGTTGTGGAGAGGTAAATGTCATTGAAAAGAGCCCAATGTCTGAGTAAATATGGTTGAATATTCAAGGTTCTTTCTGGGGTTTTTTTTCCCCTTTTTAATGGTATGGTTTTATATGTTGTGTAATTTTAGTGGTAGATATATATGATTAAACTTTGCCCTTAATTTTAAAATATTGAGCTATTTAGGTTTACATCCTCTTTTAATAAAAGAACTGGTAAACATTTTCTTTACTAAGTATCAGGACATTAGACAAAGTATCTGCCTTGTAGGCTGATTTCACAATATATATTACAGGAGTATTTCACTTTATGTATTTGATTTGAGAGGTGATTTGCCCCATGATAATGTCCAAATCCATATGATAATGCATTTATTATGATGGATTTTACTTCCCTTTTGCCTAGATAGGCTACCATAAAATCAGGCTTATATTCAACATGTTGGTAGTTGCCTACTGGGATAGCTTTCATATTATAATTTGAGGAAAAGTGCTTAGAGACTATACTAAGGCCCTTAGAAAGGTAATCTCTTTAATGCAATCTTTATTCAGTAGTCTCTGTGTGTTTCTGCAGAAAAGTTATCTGTGAGTGTATGATTTCACAGATTCTTAACTTTTTTTTTTCTGTAAGACAATTTTTATTTTTTAAAAATGGGTTAACATTCGAGATATATTTACATCTTAGATTCTTAACTCTTAAATCAGGTAGAAATAGAAATAAGTCTGTTCTATGGGAATAGTCTTTCAGCAATTAAAGTTTTCCAGAATCTAGAGATACCATTTAAAGCCATAGATGATGGCTTTAAATAAAGAAGATTATTTATCAAGAGATTCCTTCAGGCCTTAGAAGAAATTAATGAATAACTAATTTATTCCCGCAGAATGATTTTCACTATAGAAAGCTCTCATGAGTTTACTAATTTTCATTTTTGAGAATTATAGAATCAAAGCTACATGCTTCTATATTTTCTCAGAGAAGTCTGAATATGAAACAGTAGTTTAAGTGAAGATTTTCTTTTGTCTTTGTTGTGTTTTAAACATAACTGTGATCAAAGTGCTGAAATACATTTTGCCTTCAAGTATTATTGTCCTCCAGTGTGCTTAGCATTGGTCAGGGTTCTGTCGGGGTAACATATGCAGGATTTAGTCCCTCTGTTAAGTGACGTAGAGAAATAAGTAAACAAACCAAAGTCCAAAAGAGAACAGAAGTGTTTTTTACAATTTGAGGGAAATAATTTATGAGGAAAAATGGTTAAATGGCTTGACATTATGTGGTTAAAGTAAAGTGCTTTTTTGTGGGAAACATAACTCAATACTACAAATTAATAGCCTTCAAATATATGTTAAAATCTTGATTATCTGAAACCTGGGGATAAGTGAGTTAGTCTGGATAATTAGAAGTGTGTTATTCTAAAAACTGAAGTCATTTTATTTTAATTGTTTTTGATCACAAAAGATTTTACATGCTTTTTAAAATAAAAGGAAAAAACCAAAATAGAATATAATTTGAATTACAGATAGTCCCTAGATTAGGGACAACCCAACTTACAGTGTTCCATGAACAGGCTCCCAAGGCTCCCCATAAGGATAATTTATAATTAAATAATTACATGAATAATTCAGGAACTAGTTTCTGCCATACATGTAGACAAACCCACATGGCGTAAGTGGGTCATCAGCACAGCATCTTTATGCTGGTGGCTAGTTTCATTATTTATACAGTTGCTTATATACAGTATCACTTTCATCTTAACTTCTTTATTCAATTTTGTGAGTCTGTGTTTACCCTTATGACCATGGCTCCAAAGTGAAAACCTGTGGCAAGTCCAGGTGATCTGCAGTGAAGAGAAAGGTAATTACAGTGGAAACAAAAGTAGAAATAATTAAGCGTTTGGAGAAAGGCCAGATGCCAGCGTTCATTGGGAAAGCATTAGGCTTCAGTCGCTTGACTTCTGGAACAGTTATAAAGGATAAAGTGAAAACGATGGAGCATGTGAAAGGCAGTGCTCCAATGAAAGCATCAGTTATTACTAGCGTAATTACTAGTGTAGTGGATTACTTCTTGAAATAGAATGGTTATTATTGATTTGGTTAGAAGATCAAAATAAGCATAACATTCCTATTAGCCTAGCATTGATGCAATATTAGGTGAGTGTTAACCTTTAATATTCTTTTTTGAAATTTCTCCTATCTAAACTTTTTGTATGAGTTTGTTTTTATGTTCTGTTTGTTTGAATTAAAAGAAAGAGCACAATAGTTTCTGTAACTTATTATTACAGTAAGGGGTAGTATTATTATTATCACAGTATTACACTGTATTATTATAACACATGACCCATTATAGTATTGTTGTTACAATTATTACTGCGATGTATGCGTTGTTCATCAAGAATCCAAATTACATACAAATTTGACTTAAAGATGTTCTCAGGCACATATCTCATTGGTAACCTGGGGACTGCCTGTATTCTAGTTTGGAGTCAGCTTCCTAAATTTTGACTAATATATCATCATTAATATACTGATGCTATCAGGACTGTATGCCACTATCCTGAATCATTTTTATCCACTGCTTTTTTGAGTCTTTTTACCCCTAATTTTACTCTATTTTCTTTTGGTTGATTTCTTACCTTGACCTAATTTCCTAGTTGCAAGGGATTACTCCTTACTTACGGGGTTTTGTTTTACACAGATGGAAGCAAGTTTTACGTGCTTCCAAAAATCGATGAAAACAATAGACTATAGTTTGAGTTATTTTAATTTAGGGTCATATTTCTAAGTATCAATTCATATACTATACCACCAGCTATACTGTTGTTATGAGGGCTGTTTGACCCATTCTAAATCATCTTAATCAATTACTTTTTTATATCTTTTTTTCCTCAGTTTTTCTCTCTTTTCTTTGTAGTTAGTTCTTACCTTAACCTAAATATTACTGCTTATAAAGGGATATTCTTACAGGGCTTTGTTTTTGCTTCAAATAAGAGAAATCAGACACCAGATTATCAAAATAAACTGTAATTTTCACAGGGAGCAGGGAAAGAATATTTTAAGAGACATTTGATATGCTAAGCATAGGTCCCACCAGTTCATAAAGCTGAGCAGCTAGAATATTGATAATTTCGTGTCTGCTAAAACCCCATGAAAGTCACATTTAGCTGCAGCAGTTATATGGTTAGGTCTCTATCTTGTGTTAGAGACATCTTCACAGACTAACTGGAGGGTTGCATAAGAAACCCTAATAAACAAAAATTTTTAATTGCCTAGTCCAGAACTGTACGAGGCAACTGCTCCTCCCCAGCCACAGCTATCTCCCTGTAGATTCTGGGGTTTCTGTAGAAAATGTCATTTTCTCTGCCGTAATTATTAGCCTGCTATGAAGGATTTAAGTACTGGCTTCTCTAAACAACTTTATGCAGTGAGAGTGGCCGTAAAATGGATTTTTGTTCATATTACCTGCTTGCTTTAGTATGGATTTTTCATTTAGATAAAGGCTTTTTGAGTTTAGAGTGTTCAGTTACTGGATAGAAAAAAAAGACACCAAAATGAAAGCTTTTTCCTTTATTTAAAACAACATTCATTACTGAGAATCTTTTAATATTAAAAAGTAAGTCGTTTATCTTTTTAAGTTCTGAGTGGCTTATTCACTATTGCCAAGTTTCTGGAGCTACCAGAAGGCTAACAGTTATATACAACTTGGGCTTTTAAAGTTTAGTCAGGATTCCTAAGATACCTTAAGTGGCATAATTTTCAACAATTATATACAGTGCAGCTTTAAAAAGAATTTTTTTCTTAATACACACTCTGTAAACAATATGAAAATAGGTTATAACTGAACTGTCTATATTTAGTTTTGGTGGCTGCTCAAAAGATGAGTAGTATTTCTAAGGAAATATCAAAAGGAAGTTTTAGTTTTTCGAAAATAATTATTTGCTATACTTGAATAACTAATTAGTAATGTGACCTCAAACGTGCTTGATTTCACATTTTTAAATTAAAGCAGTTTTTTAAAGGGGTGGAAATACACCCGCTTATCTTAGAAACATTATAAACTTGTCTAATTGCCTTTTCAAAGCTCTGACGTGGAACTTGGATCCTGTTAGACAGGATTTTTTGTGAGCTTATTAATTCACATTCCACCTGTCAGTGTACCTATAGGTAAAGACATTAAACCACACCCTCTGTTCTGACCTTTTCGTCAGGGGACACTGACTAGAATCCTTTGGCTCAGCATGAGAGGCTATTTGAATAGCTCTGCCCAGAAGAGCTTTTCCTTTTGAACGGAGATATAACAAGAACAAGGGAAATAATGTTGCAGCCACATTTCTCAAGACTGCTACTATGGAGATTTAAAACTTGACCTTCCCTGTCAGGTTCGGGTTGGAAGGCTTACTTATTACCACAGACATTTGATACTGAAAGCAGTTTTATTGCTCAACTAATTAGATATTTATACTTTAATTCTTCCATTTTTCATGGATTTAATTTTTCTAATTAAAAAGGTATTTTTGTTTGCTTGCTTTTATTTCTTCTGTTGTTTTTTGGTTTTCGTTTTGCAGTTTTTTGGACGAAGATTGATAGAGATCTAGTTTTGTTTGGATTTATGGATTTTTTCTGGACTTTCTCACCTCTTTTATTCAGTTATGTGAATTTTATAATGTTTATTTGATAATGCTAAAAAAAATTTTCATACTGCTATGGTGTATCTTGATAAACTAAAAAGAACTTTTTAATGTAATGGAAAACTGGTGAAGCAAATGAGGAAGCTTGGCAGCTACATCTTCTAGAATGGATTCTTATAGAACCTATTTGGCAACTGTTAAACTCAGTGGCTCATGGTTGGAAGAACAAGATGAAGACATTTATGAGGTTGAATCTCGTGTGCCTTTACCACATCCTTTTCCTCTTTGTGAACATTTGGATGAAAATAACTCAGTAATTATTAATACTTCTATTTTTCATTTTATTCATAAAAGAAATGGGCACATATTAAAGCTCATTTCTAAAATTTCTCTGCCTACCCCTCCTTATTCAGTAAGTATAAAAAATATTCATTTAGTTTAAAATTGTGTATAATAAGTGAAATTTTAAGTGCCTTTATGAAGGCTAAATGGAATAGAACTTTGTTTTGTTGTTGTTTGGTGTGTTATTACTCATTCATCCTGGATGTACTGAAGGGCTAAATGTGGTCTAAGAGCCCCAACTTGGCTACGTGTTTGATTAGAGAAAGAGATGAGATATTACATTCTCCAACGTTGGGCAAGCTATTTAAAAACATCCTGCTTGTCCTTAAGATTCTTGCTTTTGTATGTTCATGATGCCAATCCTGAGTAAAAAATGGAATGATTATATTTGAGAGAATAGACATTGTGATATCCAAAACAGCTTAAGTGAGTTTTCACTGAGCCAATTAGAAAGTGTTTACAATCATATGGCATAGTGACTGTAGTTCCAGACAAGGAAAAAAGGAAAGTTGGATTCTAATTTTAATTTTGTTGTTAACCTAAGGAACTTATTTTCTGTTTTTAATATGCCTACTAATCTTGTGGAGAAATACCCTCTTCTGTAAAATATATTTTATAAATATTGTTAAGGGGTGTTTAGCATAAAGACACCTGCATTATTTAGTATTTCAGATTCATTTAATACTTAAATATGTTGTGAATGATTCACTGCAAGTTATCCAGTATAACTACGAGTTATTCAGCACTTTTTATGACTCTCATGGTTTTATACTATGCTAGTTAATATTTAACAAGCCAGATGGTTTTCAGAATAGGTTTGTTAACTCTCCTGCAACTTTTATATTAGTGACAGAATATTTCTTTATGCTTTACACATACTTTTAATGTAATGATAAGTTTCTTAAATACTTCAAAAATATTGAATATGAAATTGCTGTAGACTTCATATTGTTAAAGATATTAGTAATAAATCATACCCTAACTGGATAGAAGAGATTTTTTAATTTAGGCGAGTGTTTGAAGGGAATCTCTTATCCCAATATTTATGGATCCCATCTGCTATAATAAATGAAATTTGATAGATTTACTATATTTGATTGTTCCAACCTTTTTGTTTTATAAAACTGAAGTTATTTCTTATGGATTTTATGGTAAATGTTTAAATGCACTACAAGACTAATTAAATTTTGTCAAGACATAGAGCATAGAAGTAAAACTTATTTAATTTACTTACCCAAAGCAAGTATTTATTTTTTTGTAAATACTTTGTTGTATTCCTATAGTAAATTTGAAAGGGAAAAAAAATTTATATCTTTTTTAGTTATATGTATTTATTAGGCAATCATTATGTAATGTACAGGAAAAAATTACATATGTGTATATAAAAGCAGTTGATATATTTTTAAAATATGGGTTGTGACTGTAAATTCAGGAGAATAGTTGTGTATAAATTAGTTCATACTTTGTTTCTTTATAACAAAAATTAATGTTATTAGGTATGCACATTTAAAGGAAAAATACTCATTTGCCAATTGAAAGTAAAAATATAAATTTATGCTTAATTTTCTATTGAGTCTTATACATATATTCATATTTTCAAATAATAAGTTGTAAATGATATTTAAAACACCTTATTAAAACTAGAATAATTGCATAACATATTTTGGAAACTGATTCAGAGTGACCGTAAAAAGCTTTAGTGACTCTAAATTCCATTTGCCGTGGTAAATACCACTCAGATGTGAACAGCTGAAGTCTTTAGTTTAAGAATAAAATATTCTTAGTTAGTAATGCACTTTTATAATACATTACTGATGTCTTACTATAAATTAGAAACCACTACATTTGATTATATTTTAGACTTGAAACATAGTAGTAATATCTTACACACAAAGTACTATGTAAATTTCCAAATTCTCATGCTCAACATTGCTGTGAGCCTGTTATTAATACATACGATCATTTCTTTTTAAAAGTTTTAGATTAAGTACTAGAAGCATTTGAGTTCCATTTTATCCCACATAATTGTTTCAATAAAAACAATAAGCAGGCACTGATAGAAGCCCAGAAAACTAAGGCAGGGACAGTGTGATTTTCTGTAATTTCTTACAATTGATTCAGTAACAGTGATCCAGTTATCTGCTAATTGAGAGATTCAGCCTTGAGTGTGTACTGCTATTTTAAAAACCGCTTAAGAATGTGTAGTCAGTATGTGCCAGTGACAGGTTTTTTTGTTTGTTGTGACAAGGTCTCACTCTGTCACCGAGGTTAGAGTTCAATGGTGTCATCATAGCGCGCTGTAACCTCCAACTCCGGGATTCGAGCAATCCTCCTGCCTCAGCCTCCCGAATAGCAGGGACCATGGCACACACCACCACACCCAGCTAATTTTTGTATTTTTTTTGTAGAAACGGGATTTCGTGCTTGCTCAGGCTGGTCTCAAGCTCCTGGCCTCAAGCAATCCTGCTGCGTTGGCCTCCCAAAGTGCTAGGATTACAGGCGTGAGCAACTACGCCCAGCCCAGTGATAGTATTTTATTAAGTAGACTATGTTTATGATTAATGCCTCTGTATTCTAAGGTTTTAAAAATAAGTTGAATATTCATAGAGTTTTTGGATGTTTCACAAGTGGACAGAAATAGAAAGCTTTTAGTTAAAACACATGGATTATAATTTCATTTTGTTGTTTCACTATGATTTTGTTAATTGATGCCACATATTATTAGCCCCCCACAGTGTACAGCAGATACTGTAAGAGTCACAATCAATAATATTAAATATAAAAGAAAGTTTATCATAGACCACAGTTACATAAAATTCTTTAGCAAATACAATAAAAGCCTGTACTTCATTAACTTTATGTCTTCCTTTGTATGGTAGAATACATATCCATTGATTTAAAGTGGTTTATTTCCAAAGGAAGCATATTCTTTTGTTAAATAAAACTAAAACACATGTCTTACGGAAAGTTGTACACAGCTAATCTACTTGTCTAATGTGACTTATCCTACCTGCTAATGTTAGCATGCACTGGAAATATTTAAATGACTATAATTCAATAATATATCTTTATTTAAAATCCTCCTCGTTTTTAAGCTTTAATAGGGAATGACACTGATATTCCCAACACTTAATCTTCCGTGTATTCTTTCCCTCCTTGTTTAGCTTGAACATGCAAAAGTTACACAGACAGAGTTGATGCGTGAGTCATTTAGGCAGAAACAAGAAGCAACAGAGTACCTTCAGTGCCAAGAAGAACTGCGAGAGCGCCTTCATGAAGAGTCCAGGGCCAGAGAACAACTGGCTGTGGAGCTTAGTAAGGCTGAGGGTGAGCACCTTTGTATCAGCAACTGGGGGCGGAGTAATTTCAGTCATAAGATAGAGATTTTGATGCACATCCAGGTTTGAAAGCTACCAATCTCCTCTAATTTAGAGTGACCATTGAAAAGTAGTTGTGCTTTGTCTTCAGAATTCCTGAAAGCAATTTTTAAAACTTTGCATAGGTATGTATATATGAGGGCTATCTGGAAAGTATCCAGCCATGTAGCTGTTCTCGTTATATTAGCAATGGCCAGATACTCCAGACAGCCCTTTTATTTTATATCGACACACATATACACGATAAGAATTTACAGAATTACAGAAAATATTAAAAATTTTAGGAAATACAGAAAGGGATGGTGGTAAGTTAGTTGTCACCATAATCCCACAATCGTAAAACAATTCTTGTACTTTAAAGATGAGGAAACTGAAACTAAAAGGTGTTATTAAATTGTTTAAGAGCACCATTAAATGGTAATTTCAGGCTTTAAAGCTCTAAAGCCCTATCCTCTGTTTCTCCCTGCTGTTGTACATATTGGCCTTCGAGAATTACTTAAAATACCAGCCTCTCTGGTATATTTTAAATGTGATTCAGTTCACAAGCACCTAATTTATATTAAGCTTTTTAGGAACTGGTATGTATCTGTTTAATAAAGTGAGTTATACCTATGTGATGTGATTCTTTAGTATATAGCAAAGTGCTAGAAAGTTGAGAGAAATTTCATATTTACGCACAATGATAAACAAGAAAAAGGCTGCGTTCAACATAACCATATTAAAGGTTAATAGTTGCTGCTACCCATAGCAAATTCACGGAAGACTTCAATAGGTTGGAATGTTTTAACATTTTGCTAACAATAGACATTTTATTTATATTAAAACCTAATGGTTAAATTTGAAATGATTATTCTTTGTTAATTTCATTTTATAGGTGTCATTGATGGCTATGCAGATGAAAAAACTCTTTTTGAAAGGCAAATCCAGGAAAAAACTGATATAATAGATCGTCTTGAGCAGGAGTTGTTATGTGCCAGTAATAGATTGCAAGAATTGGAAGCAGAGCAGCAGCAGATCCAAGAAGAAAGAGAATTATTGTCCAGACAAAAGGAGGCTATGAAAGCAGAGGCAGGTCCAGTTGAACAACGTATGTATTTTCAGAATTTTTATGAAACATTTGGCCAATTTTGTTTATATTCTTTAAAAGTTCAGGGCAGCTGTATTTCCTCTGTCAGTGCTATTATTCATGTATTTTATAAAGACATTTGGAAAGTTATAAGAAAATCTACCTTATAGGTAAATGTCTTATTAACCAACCATGTAGAATCAAGATTATTTTTTTCCTTTGGCAGATGTTAATGGGAAAAGATAGGTCTTCATTTATCCTGAAAAGGAAAGCCACAAATAATGAGGCAGAATATTTTTTAAATTATGTAAGGTTTAGTTATTTTAATAGCAGAGGGGCAGCAAAAATACTTACTTGGATTAAATAACTAAGAGCACTGATCTAGTAGTGAGCAGGTCGAGGGGATTTCAGCTTGCAAGCAGAATAAAAAGAATAAATTAAAAAGGTCAAGGGCTGCTAGAAGCAGGCTGACATCTAGTTTAAGTAGGAGTTCAAAGAATTTTTAAATTTACAAATAACCTTTAATTTTTCTTTAAATGAGAAATTAAGTAACAACTCGACATTAAAGTTTGTTTAGCAGTAAATGTCAGTTTTTGTAGTGATGGAACTTTAAATCTGTTTATCATGTCCTCTCACATTTATGTTGCACATGCAGTTGGAATTATGCATATAAATGTGGTTTCACTGGATTTTATCAGTTTAGAAATACAACATACATTTTGCAATATGGTAACATTTTTTCTTGTTGCTCATATTAGCCTAATGTAAGTTTAGGGTTGGAATTTTTAATGTGGAAAGAATACATGTCATACATGTAAAATATTCAAGAAATGTTGGAACTTCTCCAAGTGTTACCAGTGATAACAATCAGTGACTTCAACTTTTGCTTTTAATATGTATGTGTGTATGTGTGTGTGTGTTGTGTATGTTCTATTTTAGGAAATAGAAGACATATAAATTTTTGTTGTCATTTTTGTTGTTTTTTTGTTTTTGTTTTTCCTATTCTCCTAGGACTAGTAGATGCTGCAGTTGATACAGCACCTGGAGCAGGTGTGTGTATACAATTGCATGGCAACTCCAAAATGTGGGTGACCCTTGGATTTTCAACTACTAACATACCTCTAATTTTGCGTTTTTGCTGTTGTGTTTCATACTTACAGTGTTTCTCTTTAACAACAACAAAAATCCTTCTTTTATGATAAAAGTACATATTTTTATGTGAAATTAACAACTAAAATTCATAGTGACCATCATCTTATTGTGTCTATTTTTGCACAGAGCTTAAAATCATTTTGATTTTTTTTGAAAAGTTGTTTTTTTAAAAACACTTTTTCTTTAGAAAGTATGTTAAACTCTTCCAATCTGTGAGTTTTCAAAATGCCGGTTCTAAATCACGAAGTATGTAAGATGATGGTAACAAAAGGATTAGTGAAATTTAGTAAGAGGCTTTCTGGTTGATTTACCTTTATATTAACATCTAATATCAGTATTGTTTTAAACGGAAATCTGTTTTCTATAGATCCTAGTCCTGAGTACAGAATTGGCACAGCAGTTAGTATAAAGACTCTAGGGACATGTTTTTTTCCATTTTCCTCATTAGAGGATTGTTTTATTTTTGCTATATATACTTCATTAATAATAATAATAGCTAATACATAATAGTTACCATACCCCAGGCACTGTTCTTTACATATATGAACTTATTCAATCCCAAAGTAACTCTGAGAGATTAGTAATACATTATTCCCAGTTTACATATGAGGAAACTGAAGGATATCACATTAAGTGTCACGTTCAAGATAAGGAGTAGAGCTAGGATTTGAACCCACAGTACACTCTTACGCACTATACCACTATACCACACTGCCTTTTATACATGTCAGTTTTTCCTTGATGCACATACATGTGAGCATGCAAAGCAACTCAGGAATATGGATCTAAAAAGGTTAGGTAAGACTAACAGGAAACTTTGATTACAATTGTATTTTTCTGTAACTCTTACTTGCCTTGGTTAAAGATTTACAATGTTTGATCTTCTGTGTATTGTGTGTGCATATAAAATTGACTTTATGGGTTTGGAATGATTGATTTATGCCTGAGGCGAAGAAAATGGTGAGTTTTTTCTATGCTTGAATTTAATTGGACTTTGTTTCCTGATGTGAAAATAGACTTTTTGTGGATTTGCTATGTTGTTTTGACAAAAATATTATTTTTAGTAACAGGACATGTTCTCTCGTTAATTCTATATGATTTTGTTTATAATAGTTTGCTTACTTAGTGGGAATACATTAAGATATTTTGATATTTTCGTAAGAGAATATTTACTTTTTATGCGTATTTAAAATAATTCTCAGTCTTATTTCGTGAAAGTAAAATTTTGACATAATTATGGGTGATTTCATTATCATAACATCACTAATTGTGATTTAACTCAGTACACTTTTTCATTTGTAAACAGAATTACTACAGGAAACAGAAAAACTAATGAAGGAAAAACTAGAAGTACAGTGTCAAGCTGAAAAAATACGTGATGACCTTCAAAAACAAGTGAAAGCTCTAGAAATAGATGTTGAGGAACAAGTCAGTAGGTTTATAGAGCTGGAACAAGAAAAAAATGCTGAACTAATGGATTTAAGACAGCAAAACCAAGCACTGGAAAAGCAGTTAGAAAAAATGAGAAAATTTCTAGATGTAAGTATTTTTAACTGGAATATTGATTTTTCTCTGTGTACTTGCTCGACTATTCTAGGCTGTGAATTTTAAATTATCAAAAGACTCTTTAATGTTTCTACCTATGTGTGTATTCTACCAATTGATCAAAAAATAGTATTCCAATTTAAAATTCCGATAATTTTTATCATACAGCAATCAGAATTAAAATCAGTACAGCCAGATTATGAATAAGCCCTACCAGTTAGCCTTTCCAAAAGCAGAGTTAAGAAGCTTATCCTAGTCTTTCATTTAATCAGTAGCCAAAGCAGATGAGAATTCTAAGAGTTAATTGGCCACTATTGCTTCGCCCTAAAAAGATACACACATGTAAAAGTGTGGCAGTTGGAAACAGGGAACTAGAACAGTTGTCATGCTGCCATTACTGTCTTCAAAAAAAAACATAGTAAATCTCTAATTTCACATGGATTCTTCCTTTGAGGTTTCATTTAAGACTGGTATTCTCTTCACAGATCAGAGAATCAGATTCTTACACATTTTATAATTTTAGGTATAAACCTAGATTAGGATTTAAAGAATTGGTTTACCAAACAATTCGTTTATTTATTTTGTTTAATGACTAAATTAACAGTGGAATTCCTCCTTTATTCCAAAATTTAAAGTCATTTTAAGGTCCATATTTTTTTCATTCTTTATTTAACATTTCTTTAATAAAAAAGAAATGTATTTCAGATAGTATTTAAATACTTAAGTGTTTGCAGAGGAGCCCAAATAGACTATCTACCATACCAAAAAAAAATGTTATCTTTTTAAACCTTGGAGTATTCTGTGGTCATCAGTCCTTTGTTTTCAAACAAAACTAACCTTTTACTAAAGGGTAAGTACGAGAAGTAATATCTTCACTAAATATTCTTTTTTCAGTTACTATTATTATTATTTTTAAACTTAAGGAGCAAGCCATTGATAGAGAACATGAGAGAGATGTATTCCAACAGGAAATACAGAAACTAGAACAGCAGCTTAAGGTTGTACCTCGATTCCAGCCTATCAGTGAACATCAAACTAGAGAGGTAAGAACCTTACTGATACTGCCCACCTTATAGAAATTTGTGTCTTGAGTGTAAAATAAGATGCATATCATGAAAAACTTAAAATTGAGTTATTTTTATCATACATAAATCCTCAAAATCAGAAAATTAAATGTTACTTAAACATGAGAAAGTCATTAACCCTAAAAATTGTTTGTATTGAAATTTGTAATCATTCCCATCTGCATGTATCGTCTACTGCTGCTTGATTAAATAAAATTCCCTACTTCTCTATTCCCATTCCCAAGAAGACTGATCAAAAGAATTGTTTGTATTCACTCTTTACTTTTCTGTTCTCTTCTAAATCCACTCGAGTGAAGTTTCCAACCCCTGTGTTTTAGTGGGATTTAATACCTTTTACTCCCTTTAAGCTGTTCTTTTGAAGGTTTCACAGAGCTTCATGGCTATATGCATTAATCACCTTTCTGTCTTCATCCTACTCAGCCATTCAGAAGCATTTATTATAGCCTTCTTCCAGAATATTTCCTTCTCTTGGGTTCTGTGACACACCTATTGCACTAGTCTGTCTCTTCTAGTCTTTGTTTCTCTCCTACCTAACCAAAATAAATGATGGAGTGCCCCAAAACTTGGTCTTGGGCCTCTTTTTCCCTATTTATATTCTCTTCTCAGGCAGTTATATATACATGACTCCACATTTGTACCTCCATCCCTGACATCTCTGTTGAGCTCCAGACTTGAATGAATATTCAGCTGCCCACTGTTTCCACTTAGATGACTCAAAATTAATGTGTCCAAAAGAGAGCTCGATTCCTGATTAGCCCCTACCAAAGAAAGACAAGAATAACACGTTTCTTCTTCATCTGAATAAATTCTATACCTTCTACACCTTCCTCATTTCTGAGGCCTAGAACTCATCTTTCATTCTCTTTTTCTCAACCCCTGCTTCCAGCCTATTGGTGAGTCAGCCTGCACTGCATCTTTCTGTTCTCCCAGCTTTCATTCATCTCCCTAACCCTAGTTGTCATCATTGTTTCCCTGGATCATTGTGACAACCTCCTAACTAGTAACTAGTCTCTCTGCTTTTTTGCCCCAATTGTCCGTTTTCTTCACGTAGAAACATAGTCCTAACTCCGTAGTCACCAAGTGAGTGCTGGACAAACGACAGAAGGTTCACTGTGTAAGTTCCTAAAGATGATCTGTCATGTTGATAAAGACCTTGTGTTAGGGGTAAGGCAATCCCAGTCTGCAGCATGACTCTGACATTTACTAGATATATTACCATGGCTAAGTCATTTCATCTCTCAAATCTCTGTTTATTCATTTCTGAAATAGAGATTGTAATAGCACCCACCTCATTGGAGTACTGGCCTGACACATAGTGAACACTTACATCTAATATTATTTCTGAAAACAATTTTTATTTCAACTGTAATTTCTATGCAGTTTACTGGGTGTCATTTCTCTGAAAAGAATTCCAAAAAGTAAAAAAAAAAAAAATATAAACTCTGCAATAAAATGTTATCCATTAGAGTAGTAGAAAAGTTATCAGTTCCCACAAAATTTGTAGTTATTACCCTTATTCCTAACAAACGTATTTTTAGCTTTTAAAAAATAGTTGTTTGGTGAAACTCAAAAGAATATTTAAACTGTAGAACTTAGACTGTCATATTATATCGTTCTCTTATATTTGAAAAGGTTGTCCTGCCTCATTCATGAAACTTTAAGAAACTAGTAAAGATGTGCGTGTTCGATGTTTTTCTAGGAACATTATGATCCATTTGTTGTCTCCTTACCTTGCCAGATCTGATTCCTAGCTTCTGATTTTCTCAAGATCAACAAATTCTAACTATATATTGTGCTATTTTATTGTACCTGCTTTGTTGCCTTTTCTCTTGACCTTACTCCCAAATCTTAGTCAACCTGTTATTGTTAAAGTTTCTTCTTAATGACTTTACCACTGTCATCCTTAATACTATAATGTTCTTACATTTTTTAATGTACTGAGGAATAATTGTAATTTTTAGGTAATTTCTTCCAAGTATTTCACTGAAAAAAGGTAGAATTCCTTTATTTCTTACCATCACATCTTTTTTTAGTAAATTTTCTCTCCTCACTTGATCTGCACTAATTTCATAAACTATTATTAATCTTTATATTCTTACATCGCAGAACCATTCACTTGAGGGGACCTGCATATCAGTCTTAGGGAATATGTCTTGGAGTACTAAATTTATTTGGGTAGTGGAAAAACCAAGAGTAGCAAGATACTTAAGGAAACTCTCAAGGTACAGAGATCCTTCTTACCATCCTGCCTTCCCATCTCTATTCTGGGCTAATGGAATATATAGATTGAAAAAGCTTTCCAAATGACTCTTATCAAATTATCATTCATACAAGATTTTTTTTTTAGGTCATTTTATCTCATAGAAGAGTAAATCAGTACTCTGCAAATTTGTCATCTTTATTAGGTCTTAGTATGCTTGTGTCATTAGATAATTCAACATATCAAACGTGCAATTTTCCCCTCTTTCTAGCTGGAGAAAGTCGTCTTAAGAGAAAGAATTTTTTTGTTGTTGTTATTTTTTGAGACAAGATCTTGTTCTGTTCTCAGGCTGGAGTGCAGTGGCCTCATCATAGCTCCTGAAGTCTCGAACTTATGGGCTCAAAGATCCTCCCACCTCGTCCTCCCAAAGTGCTAGGATTACAGACATGAGCCACCGCACCTGGCCCAAGAAAGAACTTTTTTGAAGGATTGGTGACAACAGTATTATTTCTTTTTTACTAGCATCATTTAGTTTTATCAACTTGGAAAATGTCACCTTTGTTGTAGACAATAGTTGCTATCCTTATAAAAAATTAAATTAGGATAGCATTTAAAAATACTTTCTGAAAAAAAATACCTTTTGAAATGAAGATAGATATATTTTATGCAGGTTGAGTATCCCTTATTTGGAATGCCTGGGACTAGAAGTGTTTCAGGTTTCAGATTTTGTAGTATTAACATTTGCATTATACTTACTAGTTCAGCATCCCTAATCTGAAATCCAAAATGCTCCAATGAGCATTTCCTTTGAGCATCATGTCAGCACTCAAACAGTTTCAGATTTTGAGCCAGAAATGGTGGCACATGTACCTGTAACCCCAGCTACTTGGGAAGCTGAGGCAAGAGGATCACTTGATCCCAGGAGTTTGAGGCTGTAGTGCACTCTGACAGCAACTATGAATAGCCAAACTGTGCTCCATGTAAATAGCCTGTGGATAACCACTGTACTCCAGCTTGGGCAACATATAGCAAGACCTTATCTCTAAAATTAAAAAGTTTCATTTTGGAGCATTTCACATTTCAGAGATCTGAAATTAGGGATACTCAACCTATAGTTACGAGCTTGCTGAAATTTTTCTAATTATAATTTTTGCTTCTTATATTTCAGGTTGAACAGTTAACAAATCATCTGAAAGAGAAAACAGACAAGTGCAGTGAGCTTTTACTCTCTAAAGAGCAGCTTCAAAGGGATATACAAGAGCGAAATGAGGAAATTGAGAAACTAGAGTTCAGAGTACGGGAACTGGAGCAAGCCTTACTCCTCAGTGCAGACACTTTTCAAAAGGTGTGACATTTTATTCGGGCTAACTTTGTTAAGTGTTTTAATGAAGATTACTCTTAAAAACATCAGTTCTTTTAAATAAAAAATTGTTGACTTCTTGTTGATATTATTACATAATAGGTATATCTTTATGTCTTTGTTGACATCATAACCATTTCTGTTTATTTGTATTTCCAAATGTTGCTTGCATATCTTAGTCCTGAGAAAGGAAGATTAATTGAACCAGAAGAATAATTACCCTTTTAACCATCACTAATAGCTAATTGAATAATGGACAGCAGTTTAGGCTGATGCTTTACCCTAAACTAAGCAGGAATGAAATCCATCCCCATTGTACAGTAGAGAGCAAAAATGAATAAAAGAAGAACAGGGGAAGGAAACTTGGGAAGGGTGTAGTAGATAGGGGATTCCTGTTTGAATTTATGAAAAATGCATTCAGAACGAAGTATCTGTAATTTTTTGATTATTCACTAATGTAGATTTTCTAATTGGAGAAACAGAATTGCTACTTCTCCCCAAAAAAGGTATAATCAAAATTTAATGTCTCAAATTTTGAGAAAATTCTTATATGTTTAAAGGTAGAGGACCAAAAACAGTTTGGAGCTGTAGAAGCTAAAGCAGAATTGTCTCTAGAAGTACAATTGCAGGCTGAGCGAGATGCCATAGACAGAAAGGAAAAAGAGGTAAGAAGTTTATTTTTAAATGACAAAATGTAGTTTGAAATATTTAAATTTAAATCAGTTATCTTGAAAATATCATTTGAACAGAATGGAGTGTGTGATCTAAAACCAAAGTTTAGACTGTTTCTCAGCTCAACACCTACATTGACCTTGAAGGCAATCAACATGTGAACAAATAAGTTGATACGAAGAACGGGGTTTCAGGTAGAGAGAATAACCAGTGTAAAGGCCTTGAAGCAGGAAGAAGTTTAGAGGGACAGGAAGAAGGCCAGTTTAACAGGTATGAAGAGCAGGGTGGAGAAATATATAGTGTTAGGACAAAAGGCAGTATCTTTTCCTTTTTCCTAACCATAGTGTGGACATTGAATTATTGCAGGTTCACCTGTGAGTTTTGGTGTTTTTTTTTAAGTTGTATTGCCCTGAGAGATTATAGTGCTGTTTTACAATATAATAAATATATTCTTAAAACAAGAAATTAATAGTAAAGTATTATATAAAGTTCTCCTATGTTTTTCTACTTTCTTCTAAAAAAAGAAAGTCTACTTTTAGGACAGTGATAATTTCAACTTCCTGATTAATTTATAATTTATTTAAGCCTTTGTCTACTAATAGTTTTTCTAAAACATATCATAGACTACATTGTCTAGCTATATCATATCATTTAAAATGTTTAAAATTTTAAAAATTACATTTTTGTCTATAATCTCAGGATAATTTAATGTATTTTAACAAATATTTATTGAACTTAAACAGTATAGAATGGTCAATAAATACTTTGAAAATTATAAGAATGATTTAGGCGTCAGCCAGAACTACAGCTCAGAGAACTAGGAGTTTAGAGGAGGAAAAAGACATCTATATAAATGATGATAGTTGAAATGATCATTTCCGTAAAAAGGATCATTTTATCACTTATTACATAATACTGACTAATGTTTATCTGAGATGCTCTTGTTTAGTTTCTTTCTTGGCTTTTTTGTGGAAAATGGGGAGCACTTTATTTATATGTAACCCTTCTGTGTTTGAAAGAATTAACATTTAAAGATTTCTCTTAAAGTAAATTAAGAAATTATCTGTTCCTAAAAAGATACAACTTCAAAACTGGACCCAAAAACAATGATACTTGACTATGGATAGGTAATTAAACTTACTAATTTTATATATTTATTATCTTTTGAATATGATATAGCACTGCTAACACCTTAATTTTTGAATTAAGTATCTAATAACTATCTTTTATTCAGAACCGTAGTCATTTAGACTTACAGAAAACCTTAGAGAACATCTGTCAATTGACTGCCAGTTTTTACAGATAAGAAGACAAGGGGTTATGGGTAGGAGTTTAAACTGACAGTTAACCCTCATCTAGAGTTTCTAGTAGTAAGTACTTTGCATAACCCGTTCACCTACCTATAACTGGAGGCCGTGAGGCAGGAACGTGTCTTTTAATGAAAGTAACTTCTTAAGCATTTTCTCTTGAAAACTAGACAAATGTTTTCAGATATCTGATGAAGTATAAATATAAGATGTCTCTATATGTCATCATATATATATATTTATATTTTATATATATATATATATATATTTTTTTTTTTTTGAGACAGGGTCTTACTCTGTCTCCCAGGCTAGAATGCACGGTGGCTTTATCATAGCTCACTGCAACCTCAAGCTCCTGAACTCAAGCAGTCCTGCCTCATCCTTCTCAGTAGCTGGAACTATAGGTGTGCGCCGCCACACCTGGCTAATTTTTCGTAGAGACAGGATCTCGCTCTTGCTTAGGCTGGTCTCGAACTGCTGGCCTCAAGTGATTCTCTTGCCTTGGCTTCCCAAAGTGCTAGGATTACAGGCGTGAGCCACCTCCCCTAGCTAGCCTCTATGTGTCATTATATTTAAGATACTTTCTGCTACTCTCAAAGGCCAGATTTTTATAGAACTTTTTTTTCCTTTAACAAGGTCTTGCTCTGTTGCCTAGGCTGGAACACAGTGATACAATCACAGCTTACTGCAACCTTGAACTCCTGGGCTCCAACAATCCCCCTGCGTCAGCCTCCCAAGTAGCCAGGACTGCAAGTGTGCTCCACCTGGCTAATTTTTTAATTTTTTGTGGAGACAGGGTCACACTATGTTACCCAGGCTTGTTGCAAACTCCTGGGTTCACATGATCCTCCCACCTCAGCCTTCCAAAGGATTACAGGCGTGAGCCATCACACTTGGCCTTAGAAAACATCTTTTAAGTTTATTAGAATATTTAGAAATGCAGGATGATAGAGAAGAAAACTATAAAAGAAAGGGGTTTGGGGATTATAGGAGAAAGGAATAATGGGGAGAGAAATAGAAGGGTTTATTTTAGAAAAATGTACCTTCAATAGGTTTTAGCTTTATAGAACTAATGAAATCTTACAGATAGCAATAATAATAGTTAATTTTGTTGAGGGCTATATGTGAGAAAGTACTAAGTATTTTAAATGCTTTATACCATTAATCCTTACACTCTCCCTGGGGACAGGCTCTATTTTCTCCATTTTGCAGATGTGTAAACTGAGTCGTAAGAGAAGTTAAGTAACTTGCTCATGGTTACACACTAAGTGGTTGAGCAAGAATTCCTCTCACATTTCTCGGAGTCTGAAGCCCTTTTGATGCCACATTGCCAAAGCATTGAGGTCTGTTTTATCTTGTCCTAAGAAGTATTTAATACTGTCATTCAACATTTATTGAGCTCTTGATGCATGCAGAGCACCACTATCCAATTGTAAAACCAGTACTGGACTTCAAGGAATCTACTATCTAATTAAGGAGACATACATACATTTGAAAGAGATAAAAACACTTTTACAAAAAGAAAACACAAATTGGTTAGGTACAAATTAATGTAATCCAAATAAATTTAACAACATTAAAACAAACAGCTACCAGTTTCTATTTTTAAACCTTAATAATATTGTGATTTTGGGTTATTACAGGCTCAGTAATAAGAGAGCATGGGACTAAATTGGAGTCTGGCTGAATAAGAGGAAAGAATGGCCCCATAGTGTCCTTTTGGGGGATTGAAGTGTCTGATGTGATGCCTCAACTTTAGCTTCTTAGGACAGGAAAGTTGGTGCTTTCAGCCAGGGCTCCTCAAACTTTAATGTGCATATGGATATCCTGGGGATTTTGTTAAAATACAAGTCTGGGGTGGGACATGACTTTCTACACAGCTAACATGCTCCCACGTGATGCCAATTCTGCTTCACAGACCACTTTGTGATTATCAAGGCTTTAGATCACAGAACTAAGAATTTGATCATAAACTGTTGTGTAAAAAAAAGTAAATGTCACATGAGATAGGGCAGCAATTTTGAACTTAAATAACTGTATATGTGTTGGTTTTAAAATAATACCTTGTCATCAAAAGTAGTTACAGAGATAATTATAAATACTACTATATAAGATAACTTTGAAGAAAATATAATCATCACAGTGTTCAACAACCTGATAATTATATATGCACAACCACTAAATATTTGTGTCTACTGAAATTAATACCAGTGTTAGAGAAAAATTTTTAAATGTTTGTCAGACATTAGTTATTAAAAGCAAGGTAAATGATAGATTAGAATGGAAGGCTCCAGAAGTAATTTTCCCAAGGTCAAAAGCTGGCTCTACCACATACTAGCCATGTGACCTCAAGGCAAGTTACTCCCCTGTTACGCTCTTCCACATCTCTAAAATGGGCATAATCAAAGGACAGATCTAATAGGGTTTTAAGAAAATATTACATATAAAGCACTTTGTACAGTGCTTAGCAGTAAATTGTTTATAAATGATGGCTATTTTACTACCATTGATACTATTTCTGTCTAAGAAATATTAAGCTAACTGATTTTTAAGGCCTTGCCTTTTCAATGCTATAATAGGATTCTGATTATATAGTGTGTCAAGGTGTATCAGCATCTTCCCTCTTTCAGCTTGTAAGGCACTAAGTGATTTATAGGCTGCTTTCTGAGCCAGCTGCCACTAACTGCTGCTCTTGTATCTTAGGTTGTTTTTTTATCATCAGGTAAATACACATTTAGAAATTTATTCACTCAATATTTATTAAGTAGCTACAAACCAGTGAGCTAAATGACTATTACTGTCCAAAATCAAAAGCAATTTTATAAATATAAAAGTAACTAGTTCTTGGCAGTGTGTGGTGGCTCACACCTGTAATCCTAGCACTTCGGGAGTCCGAGGTGGACAGATTGCTTGAGGTCAGGAGTTTGAGACCAGCCTGAGCAGCATAGCAAGACCCCATCTCTACAAAAAATAAAAAAAATTAACCAGGCGTGGTAGTGTGTGCCTGTAATCCCAGCTATTCAGGAGCCTGAGGGAGTAGGATCACTTGAGCCCAGGTGTTTGAGGTTGCAGTGAGCTGTGATGCCACTGCCCTCATGCCTGGGTAACAAAATGTGAGACCCTGTCTCTTCAAAAAAACTAGTTCTTAATATCCATTATTAGTTTCAGTCTCTGTATAATCATCAGTGATCAATAGCTTTACCATTACTGATAATCCATCCTCAGAAATGAATAAACAAATTTCTATTCTACTCATAGGAGCTCTCTAATTTTCAAATAAAATTGTATAATTAACGTACTCTAAGATTTCTGTAATTCAGACCTAAGAGTCTCTTGGTCTTAGTTTCTACCTCTGCTTCTTTTTGCTTAACAACTCACATGGCAGCCAGACCTTTCAGTGGGTTAATTAGATATTAGTGGACTAAATTGACCTAGTCTTACTTGGTGGCTAAAATAATTGACTTAATTCTACAGTTTTTTGAGCCTTTTGATAGCAACTAATTTAACTTAAACTAAGGTTTAATGTGTGGACTCTTCCCCTTCTGTAACTCTTTTTTGCTTCATGAGAGGGTATTTTAGGTAGGACTTGGCTCCTTTTATCCTTCCATAGTAGAATAATTTAAGGGTGTTCAGTTTCAGCATTTCTAGGAACCACACAGGTATACCTGGCTTAGAAAAATCACACTTTTATTCTTATGACTCATGTTTTAAGCATATGAACTCTGGCAAAGCTAATACAGTGATCTTCATTCTATCTTGACAAATAAACATTTTTTCTCCCTACTTTTGATAATTTTGATATTAAAGATTACAAACTTAGAAGAACAATTAGAACAATTTAGAGAAGAACTGGAAAATAAGAATGAAGAAGTTCAGCAACTACATATGCAATTAGAAATACAGAAAAAGGAGTCTACTACCCGCCTACAAGAACTTGAACAAGAAAATAAATTATTTAAGGTAATTAGTTTAGGAAAACTTTCGCATGTAAATAAGTCATAGTTTTGGTTCCGTGTAGCTTTATTAAGCATTTGTTAAATCCAGCCACTAAGTAATACTTAACAGAGGAACATTAATGGACAAACAGATTTATTTGCATGACACTTATTTTCAGCCCAACCTAAACATTTGAATTCATCATAAATGAAAAACGTTGAGAACTTTTGTGAAAATATTTTAAGAATTACTGATTTATAATAACCATATGATTCTTCTAAATTTTTTCATTTGTACATGATATGTACTATATCTTTTGTAAGAGTTAATTGAAAGAACATTCTCAAAATGACATGTAATGATACATCCAACTGTGTTGGTTATTTTTGTCCCTAGGATGAAATGGAGAGACTGGGATTTGCCATAAAGGAATCTGATGCTGTGTCCACTCAGGACCAACATGTGTTATTTGGGAAATTTGCTCAAATAATACAGGAAAAAGAGGTAGAAATTGACCAATTAAATGAGCAAATTACAAACCTTCAGCAGCAACTTAAAATTACGACAGATAATAAGGTATGTTCATTTAAAATTGATTATTAATACCTGAAATTAATATGAGCCAGAATTTTAAAGGTACTAAAATGGTTATAATTTATAGTTTCCCACTAGATTTAAAAACAACTCTTAATTCTCTTTTAACCATTAATATTAATTTATAAGACTCACAGTCTTAGTAATCTGTGTATGTTTTTGTTCCTCCTAATATTGTCAAAGGATTTTAATGTTTTTCAGGGAGGCTCTGTGACTTAGATTTTATCATATTATTCTAATCAAACTGATTATAAATTCTTCTATTTAATATGAGTTTAATATGAGTTAATTACCTTTGGGTGCAACCAGTTAAAGACTTTATTTTAATACTTCATCTTTTCAATTAAAATATATTGATATCAGGAGGCTGAGGTGGGAGGATTGCTTGAGGCTAGGAGTTCAAGACCAGCCTGAGCAAGAGTGAGACCCCATCTCTACAAAAAATAGAAAAATTAGCTGGATGTGGTGGTGCACACCTGTAGTCGCAGCTACTTGGGAGGCTGAGGCAGGAGGATTGCTTGAGCCTAGAAATTTGAGGTTGCACAAAGCTATGATCACACCACTGAACTATAGCCCAAGCAACAGAGTGAGACTCTGTCTCAAAAAAATAGATAGATAGATAGATAGATATCAACTATTTTCCTAATAGGAAATCAGCTACTAAAAGCATAAGTCACTCTATGCTTAAGATAACTTTCTGAATGAAGTTCTAAATAAGGTCTTTGTTTTATATGGTAGGGGGAGATGTTGGTCTATATTGAAATTAAAGTAAGGTAGTATGTCTGAAAAGTAGTAATCTCTAAAGTCCTGCCAAAATAAATTAAAATTTCCAAAATATAAATACATATTTATTATGTAATCTTTTTCATTAATAGGTTATTGAAGAAAAAAATGAACTAATAAGGGATCTTGAAACCCAAATAGAATGTTTGATGAGTGATCAAGAATGTGTGAAGAAAAATAGAGAAGAAGAAATAGAGCAACTCAATGAAGTGATTGAAAAACTTCAACAGGAATTGGCAAATATTGGACAGAAGACATCAGTAGATGCTAATTCTCTCCCAGAAGAAGCAGACAGTTTAAAACATCAGTTGGATTTGGTTATAGCTGAAAAGCTAGCTTTGGAAAAACAAGTAGAAACAACTAATGAAGAAATGACCTTCACGAAAAACGTACTTAAAGAAACCAATTTTAAAATGAATCAGCTAACACAAGAATTATGTAACTTAAAGAGAGAACGTGAAAATATGGAAAAAATCCAAAGTGTACCAGAGAAAAGTGTTAACATGACTATGGATGATCTGAATAAAGACAAACCTAAACTAGAAGTTCTTACTGAGGATGATCTTAAACCCCTAGAGAATCAGACTTATCTCAGATCTTTCGAAGAAAACAAAGTTTCCATAAGTAATTTGGAAAAAAAGTTGCTACAACTTGAGAGCACTATTAGTGCAAAGGACTTAGAACTTATC
Organism: Avahi laniger; assembly: GCA_963575035.1. NCBI lineage: Eukaryota > Metazoa > Chordata > Mammalia > Primates > Indriidae > Avahi > Avahi laniger. Next base: position 26,153 of record CAUYSK010065091.1, read on the forward strand.
CAGTGTTATCAACAGATAAAAGACATGCAAGAGCAAGGCCAGTCTGAAACAGAAATGCTTCAGAAGAAGATTGTAAACCTACAAAAAATACTTGAGGAAAAAGTAGCTGCTGCTCTTGTGAGTCAAGTTCAACTTGAGGCAGTTCAGGAATATGCAAAGTTCTGTCAAGATAAACAAGCAATTTCATCAGAACCTGAAAGAACAAATAAACAGAATTTAAATCAACTAACAGAAAATGAGATGGGGTCAAGTGTATCAACATTAACCTTGAGAATATCAGAATTAGAAAGCCAAGTGGTTGAAATGCACACTAGTTTGATTTTAGAAAAAAAACAAGTAGAAATTGCAGAGAAAAATGCTTTGGAAAAAGAAAAGAAGCTGCTAGAACTACAGAAGCTTTTGGAGGAAAGTGAGAAAAAACAGGGAGGGAAAGAAAGAAAAAGAAACCCTCAAGGAGATTTTGAAGTTCAAAAGGTTAGTTTCTTATATGATTTTTTTCACTTAAATACCCCAAGAAACTCTTTTCCTTTATTTATTCTTTAAACTGACTGCTAATTTATTAAATATAGTGTTCTGTTTACATCTAGCAATTTATAGAAAAGGATTTTTTAATAAAAACATACTGTTGTTAAAAGAAAACTTTTAGGCAAACTAATTTTAAATGAGTTTATTTGATCAAAGAATGATTCATGAATTGGGCAGCACTCAGAACCAGAAGAGCTTCACAAATCTCTGCTGTGCAGCAGTGGACAGTGAATATTTATAGACCTCTCAAGTAAAGTACAGAAATACCTTGATTGGTTACAGCTAAATATTTGCCTTATTTAGACATGGTCTGATCAGTTAGCTGCTTGTGATTGGCTAAGAATTGGCTGTTTTTATACTCCAAAATTAGGTTTTCAATTTGGTTATACACTCCTAAGTTAGGTTGCAATTCCTTACATAGGAGCTCAAGGTACAGAGACAGCTTAGGCCAGATTTAACTTAACACTGTACAGTCACATTATTGTCACTGGAATAATGGATACAGGCTATGTTTCATGGTCTTCAAACACATTTATTTCGTTAGCATTGTCATTAAATAGAGCAGTCAGAAGAAACATAGAAACATTAAGTTTAGCAAATGACCTCTAGGACTTGTGTGGGATTTTTTTCCTTAATTTCCTTCTAATATGCATGTTATGTTATTCCTTTTAAGTAATGAAAAATGTCAAAATATATTGCTATTGACAAAGAATATAGACTGTAGAGGAAAAAATATATTAGTATCTAACGAATTAATGGGTGGGTGATAAACCCTTAGCTTTTACAAATTTTATTTTTACCAAAAAAGGATGTTTTGGTAAAAATTTGTATTTGACCTCTGTAAGTAAGTATACTTATGTAAAGATCTGAAATTGCAGTTATTTTTTAGCATATGATATGAACAGGGCTTTTTTTAAATTCTCACTTTATAAATTTATAATTTTGAGTATTGGAAGTATGTTATTATCTAAACACCAAGAGATTAATATGTCACAATTCTGTAATTCCATTTGCTAGGACTTTTCCTCATAGCTTATTTGAACTATAAATTACTGTAATACATAATTCAAATAATATGACTTTCCATGTATAACTTCTAAGAAATATCTCTTACACCTGGTTTCTTTTGAGGTAGGTGATATGAATATGAAGCACTTTTGAATGGTACCAAGAAGTTTTTATTAATAATTTATAAATTTTTAGGATATATACTAATGGCATGATTCACCTTTTGTTCCCAGAAACTCATTCTTTTCTCAAGAAGACAGTCATTGTCTCAAGAATGTAAGATGATGGTTCTGAAAAAGTTTTCCTGTTTATTGAAAGAGAATTGATCATTGCAACTCCTTTTATCTGTAGGCAGTCATTCCTGGGAAAGTTTTATTTGAATGTATAAGTGCCTTGAACTTACCTATATTTTTAAAAAATGGTGTTTTTCTTATGTTTCCACTACCATTCAGACAACTACTGAGTTCATTAGTACCAAGAAAGAAAGTGGATTTTGGGGGGAACTTGAGGTTCTTAAAGCTGAGTCAGTGGCTACCAAAGAAGAACTTACCAGTTATAAAGAAAAGGCAGAAAAACTTCAGGAAGAGCTTTTGGTAAGATAAAGAACAAAGCTCCTAATTCATTTATTTCTGCCTATCTTAATTTCATGTCAAAGTATATTCTCTTCTGTAAAAACAAACCCAGATCCATAACTGAAAAGCTACATGAAAAGTCTTTTGTCGATTTGATGAAAAATTCCGTTGTTATACATTTATTTACCAGCATCTTCTTGCTTGGTTTTCTTGGGAATCTTTGTTAGGATACTTTTAATCTGTAGTCTGTTAATGCAGGAAAAAAGAGAACCAAAAGTAGAAACTGATAAAATTATTTTACCTTTGTAGTAATCTATGACCATATGTGTGAATATATGAGAATGTTTCTGAAATGTTTCTTCTAATATTCTGAGGAAAATGAATGTGAAATTATGAATTATATTCTCCCCAGCTTTTAAATTTGACATTTAATATGGAAAATTTTTAATCGAATACTGTTCTATTCCTTATGTTTTAGGTAAAAGAAACAAATATGGCATCTCTTCAGAAAGATTTAAGCCAAGTTAGGGATCAACTCACAGAGGCAGAAGAGAAATTATCCCACTTCTTAGAAAAAGAAGATAATACTGAGGTGCAGGAAAACAGAAAGGTCTGCATATTAGAGCCACTTCCTATTAAAGTGGGTAAAAGCTCTGCATCCCAGACTGAGGGGACTCTCAGGGTCAATAGCAGCAATCAGACTCCACAAATTCCTGTTAGAAATTCAGGAATCCAAATTGATTTGCAGAGTGAATGTTCCTCAGAAGAAGTCTCTGAAATAATCAATCAGTTTACTGAAAAAATTGAGCAGATGCGAGAACTACATGCTGCTGAAATTTTGGATATGGAATCCAGACATATTTCAGAAACTGAAACTTTAAAGAGAGAACATTATGTTGCTGTTCAGTTACTGACAGAGGAATGTGCTACCTTGAAGGCAGTGATACAGTGTCTGAGAACTAAAGAGGTATTTGGTTTTTACTAATATGTGGGCTTTTTTTTCATTATCATATTTTTTTATTCAATAGATTTAGGTTGTGCAAGTTGAATTCCATTACATGTATATATTTTATAATGCGGAAGTCTGGGCTTTTAGTGTACCCGTCACCTGAATAGTAGACATTGTACACCATAGGTAATATTTCATCCCTCATCCCCTCCCAACCACCCACTCTTTGAGCCCACGTGTGGGCCTCCAGTTCCATCCAAATTGTTGCAAAAGACATTATTTCATTCTTTCTTATGGCTGAGTAGTACTGTGGTGTGTGTGTGTGTGTTGTCACACACACACCACATTTTCTTTATCCACTCATCAGTTGATGGGCACTTACGTTGATTCTGTATCTTTGCAATTGTGAATCATGCAGTGGTAATGCAAGTGCAGGTGTCTCTTTTTTTTTTTTTTTTTTTTTGGAGACAGTCTTGCTCTGTTGCCTAGGCTAGAGTGCCGTGGCATCAGCCCAGCTCACAGCAACCTCAAATTCCTGGGCTTAAGCGATCCTTCTGCCTCAGCCTCCCAAGTAGCTGGGACTATAGGCATGCACCACCATGCCCGGCTAATTTTTTCTATATATATTTTTAGTTGTCCAGCTAATTTCTTTCTATTTTTACTAGAGATGGGTCTCGCTCTTGCTCAGGCTGGTCTCGACCTCCTGACCTCGAGCGATCCTTCTGCCTCAGCCTCCCAGAGTGCTAGGATTACAGACATGAGCCACCGTGCCCGGCCACAAGTATCTTTTGAATATAATTTCATTTCCTTTGGCTAGATACTCAGCAGCAGGATCACAGGATCGAATAGATCTACTTTTAGTTCTCGGAGAAATCTCCATACTGATTTTGATAGAGATTATACTTATTCACATTCCCATCAACAGTAATAAGTGCTCCCTTTTTGCTGCATCCATGCCAACATCTGTTGTTTTTTTACTTTTTAATAATGGCCATTCTAATAGGAGTAAGATGGTATCTCATTGTGGTTTCAATTTGCATTTCTCTGATCATTAATGATGTTGAGCATTTTTCATATGTTTTTTGACCATTTGTGTATCTTTTGAACAATGCCTGTTCATGTCATTTGCCTACTTTATAAAAGGGTTATTTGTTTTTTTCCTTGCTGAGTTGTTCAAGTTCCTTTTAGATTCTAGGCATTAGTCCTTCATCGGATGTATAGTTTACAAATATTTTCTCCCATTCTGTAGGTTGTCTGTTTATTTTGATTATTTCTTTTGCTGTACAGAAGCTTTTTAGTTTAAGTACCATTTGTCTGTTTTTGCTTTTGTTGCATTTCCTTTTGGGATCTTAGTCATAAATTCTTTAGCCATTCTAGGGCCATGTCCAAAAATAGTTTTTCCGTTCTTCTAGAATGTTTATGGTGTCAGGTCTTACATTTAAGTCTTTAATCCCTCTTCAGTTAATTTTTGTATATGGTGACAGATAGAGATCCAGTTTCATTCTTTTGCATGCAGCTATCCAGTTTTACCAGCACCATTATTGAATACATACCCTTTCCCCAGTGTATGTTTTTGTCTTCTTTGTTTTAGATTGGTTGGTTGTAGGTATATGGGTTTTATTTCTGGGTTCTCTATTCTGTTCCATTGATCTCTGTGTCTGTTCTTATGCTAGTGCCATGCAGTTTTAGTTACTGTAGCCTTATAGTGTAATTTTAAGTCAGGTAATGTGATACCTCTAGATTTATTCTTTTTACTTACAATTGCTTTGGCTTTTCAGGCTTTTTTTTTTTTAATTCCATATACATTTTAGAATCATTCTTTCTAATTATGTGAAAAATGATGTTGGCGTTTTAATAGGGATTGCATTGCATCTGTAGATTGTTTTGGGCAGTTTGGTCATTTTAACAGTATTAATTCTTCCAATGAGCATGGGATGTTTTCCCATTTGTTTGTGTCCTCTGCGATTCCTTTCATCAGTGATTTTTAGTTCTCCTCGTAGAGATCTTTTGCCTCCTTGGTTAAATATATTCCTAGGGGTTTGGTTT
>CAUYSK010065096.1:0-13297 GCA_963575035.1 Avahi laniger
TCCAATTAATTTCTTTCTATTCTTTGGTAGAGATGGGGTCTCGCTCTTGCTCAGGCTGGTCTCGAACTCCTGAGCTCAGAACGATCCGCCCACCTCGGCCTCCCAGAGTGCTAGGATTACAGGCTTGAGCCACCGCGCCCGGCCTGTTTTTTACTTTTGTTATTTTTTGCTGTCCAGGATTCTGCCCTGCAAACTGGCCTTCCTGGACGCCCGGCACTGTCTCCCCATTTCAGCAACATTACTAGGCTCTGCTTGGATTTTCCCTCCCTACACTGTAATCTGGAAACTGAAGGTTCTCGGTGCACGGTAGCAAGGTTCACGTTCAAATGAAGTTTGGAGAGTTTTCTGGTAGAGGCTATGAGGACAGACAGGACATACGGGCATCAGAGAGGGAGGACGGAGGATTGGGGGGTGTTACAAGGTCAAGTGATGGTTATTTGGGAAGGGAGACTAAGTCATATGTACAAACTTTAGTGAAGAAGGCAAATAATGAGAAGCTGAATTAAGGAAAGGAAATTAACATTTATTGAGCCTCATGCTGGCTGCACAGGCTGACACACAAGCAGCCCTTCAGCCAGCCCTGAAACCACTCTAGGCAATTTGTGAACTTGGTGTTTTCAATATTCTTTCTCCTCATGAAACTGAGTATGACTGTTGGAAGCCCCATAAACATCACTGTACTATTGTCTAGGAGGAAGACAAGTGTTAAGGCTTCAAAGGGCCCAGATCCACTTTGGATCAAAGCTCCTCTAAGAACCCCAGGACCCTCTGGAGTGATTAGGATCCCACACTCCACATCTTTGGCTACTGCATGTGATTAGCCTGACTCCCTTTTGCTTGGACTTCTCTGGGGAACCTGCTTTTATACTAGAATATTAAAACTCTACTTTTCTCCTGGCAGTGCAGGCACTTGAGGGCAGAGTCTCTTGCAGGGGAGAGGAAAAAGGCTAACCTGATAAGCAAAGCAGTCTTTGGTAGATGGTGCAGATGGGATGTAGGAGGTTCAGCAGTTGGCCATTACATGGAGGTCCAACAAGAAGTAACAAGTGGAACGTTGGCAACAAGTGGGGCTCCAGAGGGCAATCGGAAAGTACGACAGATCCAGGCAGGCAGGCAGCAGCCTGCATCACAGGTTGCTGACAACACAGAGGAAATAAAGATTAATCACTCTCCTGGGCACCACATTATCTATCCCAGGTGCTTTGCCCATCATTGGCTCCTGGGATCCAGAGTTTTGGAACCCAGGATCATTGGCAGTTGGTGGAATCTAAATTATTCATGCATTCTTTGACTTAACAGCTTGTAGAAATCACAATTCCATTCTTTACATTTCTTATAGGAGCTTTGTTTTCATTTGAATGGGAGATCTCACTGATTAAGGTTAAAACTAGGAATAGAAGAATTTAGGGAGAGGACATAGAGAGTCTTCTCCCTTATGCATTATAAATCTTAAAACATTATGTTCAGGGATAAATAATGAGGCAAGAAATAGATATCTAAACAGATTGGTTTTTCTTGAGTAAGCATTGCTTCTTCTAGTGTCAGCATTTGATTGCTTTGGGGTTTGTGCATAATGCTCCGTGTATATCACCATCACTGCCTTTCCACATTATCTAATAATCATCTATTCACAGATCTGTCCCCCACACCAGACTGAACTCTTTGTGGATAGAAACTGAGTCTTATTAATCTTCATCGCTTAGCAGTGATGAATGATAAAGGTTCATCCTTTCCCTAACAAGCATGTGCTATTCTAGAAGTTCTTTGAATTAGAAATTTCTTTGTAGCAAACATGATGGCTTTCTTTTCTAATGTAAGTGGGAAGTAACTCAAAACAGTACTAACAGGCATTTAGTGACTGTTGATGATGCTAATAATGACATCTAGTTTCTATGGCAACATGCACTTATCCTTACAGTGTTTCTTGGATTATGTGAAATTTGGGAAAAAAATATACATTTCTTCCCATATTGTGAGAAAATCTTTTGTATTACAGTATTTTTGTTCACCTCATCTTTTTTCTAAATGTTTATTCTAAGTAGTTGAATCAATTATCTATATACTGTGGACTATAATGATGTCAAGTTTAAGAATGGTACTGGGTTTAAGAATGGCTCTGAAGCAGAGAGTAAGAGAGGTGAGTTGGTGAAAACATATGGATGGCAAACCCATTTTTAGCACACATTTCCTTTTTTTTTTTTTTCCCATCTTCCTCCTCTGATTCTCACCAACTCAACTAAATCCAACTTTCTTTAAACCTTGAAATCACTTTAATTTCTGTATGGACCATCCTGAAAACTGTGAAAGGGGGATCTAAGCTATTTCTAGAATGTGTCCATCCAGCATGGATACTCAGCTGGTATGTATCAGTGCAGCTGCCCTGGTTGTTAAATACTGAAATACTCCCCGACTGGCTGGTCCCTCTCACTTCTGTCCCTCAGCCAGCCACTGCTCTTCTCTGGGGACAATCTCAGTTAACAAATTTTTATGTATTCTTCTAGAGACAGGAAGACAGTCTAGCATTATTTACACAAATATGGAAATATATGTTCTTTTTCTTCCCCATACCTGAGAGCATGTTATACATACTGCTCTGCACCTTGCTATTTTTACTTAATAGTATATCCTAGAACTCCTTCTATAACAATTCACGAAGATCTACCACATTTAAGAGCTAGAGAATATTCCATTATATGGATGACCCATGTATCAGTCAGTTTTTGCTGGGTAACAAATGATCGCAAAATATCATTAGCATATAAAAATCAGCATTTATTTATCTCTCATGCACCTGTGGGCGGACTGGGGTTTGTCTGCTTCAGATTGCAGGTTGATGGATCAGCTGAAATACTGTTGCTCTGTGTGGAGGGCAGTAGATACTAGGTTATGTTATTCTCATGGTGATGACAGATGTGTAAATAACTGAGGTTAATCATTTAAGCTCATTTCAAGCCTCTGCTCACATTACATTTGCTAACATCTCATTAGCCAAAGCAATTTACATGGCCAAAACCATAGTCAAGAAGTCAGAAAATTTGCTTCTCCCACCTTGAGGCCATGGCAAGCACATGAATATGTAATATTACTACAGGTGAAAGAATTGGGACAGATAGTTCTATCTAGCGGAAATCCTATTTTATTTTACCAGCTCTCTATTGATTGACATTTAATGTTTCTACCTTTTACTTCTTTAAATATACTTTAAATTAATTCCAACTCTGAACTCCCATTCCACCAAGATGATGAGGATTTACTCTACCTTTATTGAGACTCACCCTAGCCTCAGCATGTTCCCTGGCACCAGGATCATCTGCAAGTCAGAATTCGGAGATGTCCCTCTGACTCTCCATTATGGGTCCCTACTGGTTATCAATGGAGGTAGGGTCCAGGGAGCATCATCTTTTTGGACCTGTGGCACTATTCTTTCAGTCATAGGACTCTTTGGCAAGGCTTGGACCCTGTGCTTCAAGTTCAGTCTCCAATAATAGTCACTTTTTCCACAAATGTTTCGATATTACTTAGATGTGGGTTAGCAAAAGTGGAATCTTTTTGAACATGTTTTTCAGAAAAGAAAATACAATCAAATATTTGAGTTCCTTTTTCATTTTTGCCACAGAGCATGTTAGGCAGTTTTAGGGCTGCAAAAAGATTCAGATAGGATCATAGGAAAAGGTCTTACAAGTTCACTGTGGGTATACATGCATCTATACACTGGGAGAGTTTCTCAGTGGACGACAGGGATATTGCTACATAGCATATGTCCATCCATGCATTTTCGAGACTGTACAGTCTCTATAAAAGAGAAATTGGGAGGCAGAATATAAAGAAATTGATTATAACATTCTGCTACAGTAACAAACATAACTTCAGATTTTTTCAAGTACATGGCTACCTGCTTAGAATTCAGGAAATTATTCTGGTATAACATAATTTATCTCTAAGAAGGAATGTTCATACATTGATTCATCCCTTTGCTAATTCTTTTTTTTAAAATTATTTAAGACCTTTATTAACAGATGCTTGCTGTTTGTCGACTGTTTTGAAAAAATCAAGCTGTAAACTTTTATTACAAATTAAAAATGAAGTTCTTAAAAATCTCAACTTGACCAGATATGAAACAATTTTAAAACCTTTAAAAGCATATTGAGAAAAAGCAGGGCTTTTCAAAAAAACACGTTTGTTATTATCAAAAAAGACATCTTTAGGTAAAAATAATAAAAACCCCATGCTGCCTAGATAATGCAGATAGTTCTAGTTATCTGGCCAATGGGCAAAAAGCAAGCACTTACGGTCTTCAGCTCCAATCTTTTGTTCATTTCTTCTGCTGGCATTTCATATTCATTTCTCCTTGGACAAACTCAACCGGACGATGGTAGCGATGGTCAGAGTGTACTCAACCCCACCCTGCTCAGCCTCGGAGCAGACGAATTCTCAGCTGGTGGATCGGCTGCTTTTGTCTCTTTGCCATCTTGTGGTTTGGGGTTTTCTGGGCGTCTGGGAGGTAATTGAAGTCGCGGGTACCGACGTTGAGGCAGCTGCTGACGCTGGGTCTCGTGTGCTTGATTCTCTTTGTCCTCTTCACTGCCGCCTGCTCTGGGCTGTCTTTGGGGGAGGGCCCCTGCAGAGCTGTGGTCCATAACCCTGATAGGTATTCTGTACTGGTCTACCCTGTTCTCCTGCACCCTGGTTGCCAGCGCCCTCCCCGACTCCTCCCTGCACAGGAGGGTGGAATACTGCGGTCCACGCTCACAGGGTCCCCCCACGTAGTAAGGTGGGGACCGTCGCCTGCGTTGCTGGGCCTGGCCTTCGGGAGCACGCTCCGATCTCTCCATCCCTTGTTCCCTTCCCCACTCTCACCGTTCCGGTAATTCTGCTGGTGATTGCGTGGAGGACCCTTGCGACACGAATAGCGTCTGTAATGGTCACAGTCTGCCGCATATTTACTGCCTTGACCTGGAACTCCTCCGGGGCCTGTGACCTTTGCTGCCTCTGCACCCTTGTCCCCGTCAACACCATCAAACTCCGCGGTCTCTCCGTCTCCTGCACTGCGAAGGCACTTCCTGGGCTTATTCTTTATGGCAGTCTGGTGTACAAAGGCATCTTCCTTGGTGTCATTCCTGTTGATGAAACCATATCCGATTCTTACATTGAACCATTTTACTGTTCCCCAAACCTTCCCTGTGATGACCTTCGTGTCCCGGCTGGCGGGTACCGTGGGCAGGGGAGGCCGCCCAGGCCACCGGGCTTGGTGTGACAGAGCTGGGGCGGGGGCGGCAGGTGGCTGCTGGTCTCCGCCTCCTGGTTGCGGGGATGGTGACTGGGGCCGGCTGTGGCAGCTGCGGCTCCTCCCGATGTGTGACGGTAACCCGGCCAGTGGCGGTGCTGGGGCTGCACAGGGCTCTCTGGGGTCCGCTCCATCCCTTCACTAATTCTGTACTGAGCATTTAACTAAGCCCCAAGAACTGGGGCTGCAAAGGTGAGAAGGAGGACTCTGTCCCCGAGAGAGCTCAGGGTGCAAAGAGGAGAGTGAACAAGCAGGCAGAGCTCAGTCCCACAGAGCGAGGATAAACGCAGTAATAGGACTTGCACTGGGCCTGAAGTTGGCACAAAGGAGGGGTGCCCAGGCAGGTGAGGGCAGAATTCACACAACGGGAGACGTCGGAACCGGGTTTTGGAAGATAAGCAAGAATCCATCAGTGAGACGGTGGAGGAAGGGTGCCGCTGGGCATTAATGCTAGAATGATTATGGGAGGAACTTGAAACAGCAGGGCACGCTGGGGAGGAAGAAGTAGTGAGGTTGACCTGAGATTAAGGTATGAGGAGGGTGACTGGGGGCACCGTGAGCGTGAAAAGTCAGGCATGGATTCCACCTTAGAACTTAGAGCAGGGAATAACGTGAATGAGTGTGTTCTGGGAAGACCGCTCTGCAAAGTGTGCAGGACGGGTTGGCAGGAGGCCAGCAGGAGATTATGGTAACATCCTAATGGGAGTTAAAAGGTCTGAGGGGAATACGGATCCCACAGTGACTGAACTTACCATTTTTTAGCAAATCCCATCATGCTGCTTTCCCACTTACAATCCTTTAGCAGCTCCCATGGCCTTCAGGACCCGATATAAGCTCATCAGCTGGGCATGACATGTCTTTCCTTTAAGGGCCTTCAACTACTCTTCCTCCTGTCTCCCAGTTTGCATCTATGCTCAAGGTGTATTCAAGTTTCTAAACCTTGCTGGTTTATCTGGAGTAAGTGACCCCTTCCCCTCCCAATGAGCTTATGTTTATATTTCAAATCTTACTTTAGACGTCACCATCCGTCACCATCCCTGGGAAGTCACCTCTGGCTTAGGTGACGGCCCATGTGCTCCAGGACACCTTGCGTTCCTCTTACCATTACGTTTAGGGCACTGTATTGTAAACTGAATACCTAGTAGACAGCAAGCACGTCCAGGGCAGGAGCTTTGTCTTTTATCTCCAAATCTCCAGCCCTAGAACAATTTAGGGCTAATTGAGTAGGCTCTCAATTAATGCTTCTGAGTGAAGGAGTGAAGTAGCTCAATCATGCCTGGGGCTCCTTCTGTTCAAGTTGTACCTCTACTGGCATTGTTTCAATACGTTAGAGAAATGTGATGTTGAAACTTAGCAACTTGGATCCGAGGAACAGAGTCAGTACATGCAGCACTGCTAATAGGTCCAAATCTAAGAGGAAGCATCTGCCTCAGGTCTTGGCAGATTTCCTTGCCTCCCTCTAATCTGTTCTTTCATCCAGCAGATGTCCGGGTACTGCAACCTCAAGATGATTAATAACTCAAGGATTGAGGAGGGGAGTAGTTTGTACTTTTTACCAGTACTTTGGATTCGAATCTTTCCATCCCCACGTGTGACACCAGTTTTGCTTTCTTCTGTTGAGGTGTATGCTTATGTAGGTTTAACTATGAATAACCGTCAAGAATTGATAACCAGTAGTTATAGAAGAAATGATAGGTGGGCCAGTATCCCAGAAACGAGCAGAGAAGGGAAACCAGGAGTCAGATGAAAGTTGTGGTTTAGGCGGGATCTGAAAACAAGAAGAAAGCAGCCCAATGTGTTGAGGTTGCCTTTGGTTAATCTCCTTATTGGTTTGGGCAGTGGTTCCAAATGCATGACCATGACAGTCTGCGAGACTTTGAAATGACTCTAAAGGAATTGAAATCCAAATGAAAACTTGTATCTTCTCAATCAGTATTAGCAAAAATACAATTACTGGCATATGAGGGTTTCCATAATTAAAAGATTGGGAATAGATCTTGATGAACCAGTAGTGTTCATCCTGGAGTGGAAGATCTAATTTTATATTTGCATAGTACCTTGTAATGTTCAAAGATCTTTTACTTACACTAATTTATTATATTCACCATAACTCTGTAGGGTAAGATAGGGAGGTGTTCCCATTTTTCAAAAGCAAAAACTGAGACTTAGGCTGCAACTTGTATTTAATACATGGTCTCATGAATTGAATTCATTCAGTTGAGATGAGCTAGCAAATTCCATGGCTCTTAATCCGGTACTTTCTTCTCTATATCACAAGTATGTTTTTTTCCCCTACCAAAAAATATCCAGAATGAAAAATAGAGAGATATGGGACTAGAAATAAAATACATCCTTCTTAGGAGCCAAAGAAAAGAAAGAACAAGGCTGGGAACAAGGGTGGGTTCTTTTGTTGAACAGTGGCATCACAAACTAAGGGATTCTGGAAGTAAGACTTAGTTATGAAATTGAGCAAAGGTACATTATGGCCAACCATAATCAGTTATGCTTTAACATTTAACAAATGCTCCCGATTCTTTAGGAAGTGCTTTTTTCCCTGCATTAAGACAGACTTAAAATTGTGTTGAAGATTTATTTTGAGAAGAGATACAGGGGATAATTGAAAAGGTTACATTCCCAAGGTCGTTGGTTTAAAAATGAACTTCAAACTTCCATTCAGGTACAAAAGAAGAGAGTGGATGTGACACACGTTTAATAAAAAATTTAGTGCCTTTCTTTATTCATTAGAATATTTATGCTAGGCAGTAGCATACTAAAGAATGCCTAATTCCCACAGGGAAATTTTTATCTACCAGACGCAAATTGTGTTAAAGTAAGCATTTAAAAATTGATCATCCTCTGTTTAGCTCAGAAGAGCAGGAAACATCACCCCACAGAGAAATAGACATTCTATGGAAGTCTTCCAAGTAGCGCATAATAGAAATAACTATGATTTATTGATTGTTTATTGTGGGCTAAGTCGTCTATTAAGCACTCTATCTATTATCTATCTATATTAATTATTAGAAAAGTGCCTTATAAAATAAGGTAAATGACTTATCCACAGGTGAAATGTGGTAGGAGGTTGAACAAAATTTTGTACTTAGAGATGCCTAAACTCAAAATCCCTTATCCTTATGCTAGGGACTCCTAAAATGGGAGGTGTACAATGTTCCTTCAAAGTTTCTGGAATTCAGATCTGGCTGTTATGAATACCTTGTCTGATTTTTAGCTGTCAATTCTGTAAACTCAATCCCAATCGAGAAAGTTTGGGCGCATTCTCTCCAACAGTCACTAGGTGGCGCCAATGCACTAAAAGCTATTAGTCTTTTTGGAGACCAGGCAGGATTTATTCTAGGAAGTCAGGGAAAGTCAGCAAAGGCTGGTTTTGATTGGAAAAGTGCTAAAAAGATCACTCCCTCTGACAGCTGGCTTTTTTCTTTTTTCTGGATAATGTAGATGAAGAGGAAGATGAGAGGTCTCTGGAGGTGTAAAGAATTGCTAGAGCCAAGAGCTATGTGGGATGAATGCATAATCAATGAATTCTGTTCTTTCCCAGGAGTGGTTTTAATAATCTGATGTGTGGCTGGGCTGTGGGTTGTGGAAGCACAGCACAATATCACCCTGCCCTGTGTGGTCTGCCTTCCCTTAGAGATTCCAGCCTTTCACATTATGTAACGCTGAGCATACCCAGTTGCCCCCACAGCTAGTATCTCAAATGGAATGGCTACAGTGATAATAGCGATGATGATAATTATTATTATGTTAGCATACAGGAGCGTGGCACTTGATAGTTTATTGAACCCTTTCACCTGCATTCATTATTGAGGTGAATGGACCTTCTGGCTAAGGATAGAGCTTCCTGAATCAGGACACATGGGACAAAGGCAGGGGATAAGGGCAGGATGGAGTGGAGTGCCTCTTTTCCTTGTCTGGGAAGGTACTGAAGGAGTCAGCGTTCTGCAGAGAAACAGAACTAAAAGGATATGTCTGTCTCTCTCTCTGTCTGTCTCTCTGTCTCTGTCTCTCTCTTTCTGTCTATGGCTATGTCTATATATAATTGGTTCACATGATTGTGGAGGCTGGCAAGTCCAAATCTGTAGGACAGGCTGGAGACCTGTGGAAGAGTTGATGTTGCAGCTTGAGTCTGGGGCTAGCTTGCTGGCAGGATTCCCTTTTCCTAGGGGGATCTCAGTCTTTTCCTTAAGGCTTTCAATTGATTAGGTGAGACCCACTTCATTATGGAGAGTAATCTGCTTTACTCACAGTCTACTGATGCAAATATTAATCTCATCTAAAAATACCTTCGCAGCAACATCCAGACTTGTTTGACCAAATATCTGGGTACTGTGGCCTAGTTAAGTGGACATATAAAATTAACCAGCTGGACTTGAGGGGAAAATGCAGTTTCTTTTGCTGTCTTTGCTACGGTTCAGAGCTGTTAATTTCAACTACATCATAAGTGATCTACTCATCCTCTTTCCTGCCCCTGAAATCTTGATGAGTTGGCAATGCTTTCTGGATAATTATATAAGATGTTTTTATATAAATATATTAAAAAATCAAGAATTCTATGAAGCATGGCTTCCAACCATATCATTCCATGTTATGATTATAGGGTGGCTCTGAGATTTTTTTAATAGAAGTACCTAGGAAAGGCATGTAATGAATAACGTGCATTTCAATTCAAGTATAGAAGCATCACATGCTGTTTCTGACAGTGTCTGTAGAGAAGATATGTTTGGGTTTTCTCACTTTACAGGAAATGGAGACATGAAAGAGTGAAATGATTTATTCAATGTACTAGGGCTATCTAATGAGAAAACCGGGACCAGAACCTAGGTTTTCTGCCTGCGGTTCCATTGTTTTTCCTACTGCATGGTGCTGCCGCCATTTTAAAGTGCAATAATAATCACTTGGACTGCAAATGCCCAACCAGTTGTGCTGTGAAACATGTCTAAACAGGCCCAGTAAAAGTAGGAAATGTCAGTCTTGAGTGGGGAAATGGTTAACAAAAGAGAAAAATATGAAAATGTTGAAATGCAGCCCTTCTCAGTGAAGTAGAGATGCTAGACTGTATGGCAAAGGTTGGGAAGAATATAATGGAGGCTCAGGCTCCCTTGAGCATTAGCACAGGACTGTCACTGGGCTGTCCGAGTAGAGTCCTACCACGTCTTGGCAAGGGGCTCTGTGACCTCTGTAGGCTGAGCTATCCCAGGTATACACCACTATGAAAATAATACATATGAAATCATAAAACAATTTCTGTACTTAATTCTACAAATAAATCTAAGTGAGAGCTGCAGATTGGAGGAAAGGAGTCCTGATCAGTTCATTCATTCGGGGAATTTTGTCATTTTATGCCCACCGCCAGGAGCTCTACTTAGCCTATTGTGTCAGTTGGGGAAAATAATAAAGATGACTTTGGAACTAGTATTTAGGCTCTTGGAGACAATGTGCTATTCCAATATTCTACAGTTTAGCCCCAAGGGAACTTGTTTAATAAATGTTATAAGTGAGAAATCTGAAGGGAAAAGAAAAAAAAGAGACACCTCTAACAGAGTTGTAATTGTAGTGGGGATAGAGTACTTCTCCATATTTAATCAAATATCTTTGGTTGGATGGAAGAGAGACATTGTTCTGGCTACTAAGTGGAACCATGAGGTAAATGCAAGAGTTGTGGGGTGGAGCAACAGGATTACTAGCAGTGGTGATGGTGGGGCCATCACCCAGCAGGACTGGTTAAGTACAGCACTAGCTGCAGATTTTTGTTCACCAATGAAATTCAATTCGGTTTAGTTGGGAAACATTCACCAAGCTCTTGGTGTATGCCAGGTATAGAATGCAATATTTTCAATGCACTCCTAGAGAGAGATTTAAGATACGCAGGAGCTATGCAGATAAAGAAGATAAGTTTATTGGAGAATGAGAAAATACAAGAGAAGACAGTCTAGAAAAGGTGTTACTGATCTGGGTTTTGAAGAATAAGTGGAGTTTCCAAGGACAAGGGAAAGAAGAACATTTGAAATCATGGAAACGGTAAAGATACATTTTCATAGATATGTATTGTTGTGTAACAAACCACCTAAAACTTAATGGCCTAAGACAAGGGCAATAATTTATTTTGCTTGTGAATCTGTAATTTGAGCAGAGCTAAGCAGGGATGGCTTACTTCAGCTGAGGCAGCTGCACTCGGAGCTGGGGAGCCCACTTTTGTAATGATTTATTCACAAGTTGTTCGTGGCTGTAGGTTGGGAACTCAGCCAAACTGGGGGCTGTGGGAGTTCTTTATGGCATGACGGCATGGTGGCTGGTTTCAAGAGTGAGCGTTCCAAGCACTTCAAGCAGAAGCTATGTCACCTTTTATGATCTAGCCCAAGAAATTATATAGCTCACTTCTACCATAGTCTTAAACTAATCCAGATTCAAGGGTTGAGAACACACTGACTCCACATCTCAACGGGAAGAGTGTTAAGTCACATTGTGAGAAGATATTATTACTGTGACCATCTTTGGAAGATACAATCTGCTGTGGACATGGATGAGTGAACATCATGACTCGTTCAAGGAATCCTTCATAACACAGATATTTCTTCTTCTTCCCCAGAACAGTAAGCAAGAAAATATTTTCTTGTATTTATGGGGGCTAAGGATTCCCATAGTAAGTCTATCTAGGTAACTCTTTCAAAATCTTTGAATCTCTGTGTTTAATTTTTTTAAATAAGTATAATCACTTTTCCTTTACCTACTATCAGGTGGCTTTTGAGGGTCAAGTGAGATAATTCCTGTCAAAATTATTTGAAATGATAAAGCACCATTCATGTTTGTTTATTCAACCATCCATCCATTCACCTACCTAAGCACCATCAATACAACTCAATTCATCTGTCCTTTCATTTATCAAACATTTATTAAACAAGTGCAATATGTCAAGCCCTATACTATGGAATGGACCTGATACTGTTGGTTCTCTGAGGAGTATCCCTAAATACCATTTTGAAGTGATGCCAGTGAATTAGAATCTCCATTCTCTCAAAAAGGTTTAAATGGTACATGCAAACTAATTGGTCACCAAAGATAACTGTCTTATTTTAATGTTCAAATTTTATGTTTGTTTCAGCTTTTCTATTAAATTTAAAAACTCTTCAATACATTCTCAGAGCAATTCTACTTTCTCCAATAGCAATAAAAATAAGCTGAAATAACCTGCTTTATTAGATTTATCTCAAATAACAACTTATCTGTTCTATTTGGCCAGAATTGTGGGTTTGTTATCACAGCATTTTCTCAATGTTATATATTTTTCAGTGGATGTTTTCCAACATGTTCTTGGGTTCATATTATAGTACAGCATTATTCAGTTTATAAGCAAATTGAGAATTATTTACATTTTGTTTAAACAACAGTCCTGTAGACCTGTAGTATGAGTTATAGTAGTCAAGATAGCAAATCCTACAACATTCTGTTGTCTTATTAATTACCAAATATCGTCTATACCCAACACTAAACAAATCCCTCCTTTATAAATTATTAAAATTCTAAGAGATTTTATGATAGTTCATTCTGTCCCATATCTTCACACAAATAGATCTTTGCCAGAGAACTTTTAGCCAGGTGTGCTGTGTAGTGGCTAAGAGTATGACTTTGGAGGAAGACAGAGTGAGTTTGTGTCAAGGCTCTACAAATACTAGCTGTGTGACCTTGGACAAGTTAATTTTTTTGAGTCTTAGCTTCTTCATCTCTAAGATGTATATACAACAATTCCTATTTATAGTGCTGGGTTTTTTTATTTCAGAATATTACAGGGGTACAAATGTTTAGGTTGCATATATTGCCTTTGCATTGCTAGAGTCAGAGCTACAAGCGTGTCCATCCCCCAGAAAGTGTGCACCACACCCATTAGGTGTGAATTTACTCATCCCCTCCTCCCCCCTCCCACCTGCCTGACCCCTAATGAATGTTACTTCCATATGTGCACATAAATGTTGATCAGTTAGTACCAATTTGATGGTGAGT
>CAUYSK010065097.1:0-39532 GCA_963575035.1 Avahi laniger
GATTCAATGCAATCCCTATTAAAATACCAGCATCATTCTTCACAGATGTAGAAAAATTAATTTTACGTTTCATATGGAACCAGAGAAGACCCCGCATAGCAAAAACAATTCTAGGTAATAAAAATAAAATAGGAGGCATCAACCTACCAGACTTAAATGATCTTTTAAAAAGATATATCTCTTTTCTTACAGTTAAAATGAAAATCGGTTAATGTTTAGCTTAGTATTTTCCAAAGTGTGCTCTATGAAAGACTAATTCTGTGATGTTAATAGATGTTATATTTTAAGAAAAGTTTCTATGATGAAATGAGTTTAGGAAATGCTAGGTTAACAAAGATAACAGATTTCTCTTCCACAGGACTTCTCAGAGCCTTTACTATTCCAATGTACATTATAAAGGAGGCCAGTAAATGGTATTTCTCAATAGTGTTTGAATCCTTTCTTTGAAGAGCATTTCACAGAATAAATGTTTCTCAAAAAATCACTTGGGGATAATGGCCTAACTCATCCACCTGGTGGGGACAAAGAGACTTTTCGCAAAATATTTGAGAAAGGTCATTAGGAAAATTTTGTGGCATGCAATTGATAAATATTAGCTTTTTGGTTATTATTAGCTGAGAAATAGGAATTACAGACTTGGAAAGAAGCATATGTCCTCCATCACCCACCTCAGGCCTTCCCCACTGCCTATTCAGGGTGATAGGGCCCATGCCCAGTCAATGTTTTTCTCACAGATTTACTCTATAAGGCTGAATTGGGAAGAGGAAAGAAAGAAAAAAGAGAAAGAAAGAGACAGAGAGAAGAAGGAGGAAGGGATGGAGGGAAAGAAAAAGAAAGAGAGCAAGAGGAAGGGAAAAAGAGAGAGAAAGGGAGGGAGAAAAGAAAGAGAGATGAAGGAAGAAAGGAAAAAAAGGAATGAAGGGAGCCAGAGTGGAGAATCTAAATTTGAGTGGCAACAAAGTGTCAAAGTGTTCAGGAATAATCTCTGTGCTGCCTTAATACCCAGAAAGAATGACAAGTAAACCCAGAACAGCAGACAAAGCTACATTTATTGATGGGTAGTAGTTTCTACCCAGGGATGAAATCTTAGAGCCCATGAAAATAAAAAAATCAATAAAAGAGTCTACAAAGAAGGTCCTTTATAAGACATTAATGTCATTAATTGAACTCATCTAGCTATTAGAATGTTGTTGACTAAAGCTTACAGCCAAATGGGATGGAATAATTTGCATAAAGATGCTAGCTATTGATAGCTGATAAAACAATGCTTTCTTACAGCGAGGGGAAATGAAAATGTCTACCTTGCATATAAACACATTACAATGTGAGCATGCTATTGTAGAAATGGCCTTCACTATGTCAATTAACTTTTTTATACATGTAAAGTAATAAAGCAACCTTCAAGCTACAAACAGCAGACACACAAATAACCCATGCTTTCAAACGATTGATTCTGCTCTGTCCTGCAGCCTCCACTTTGCTCTGAAAAGCCATCAGTCATTCCTTCTTCCATGGGACCACTGTTATGGCCAGAGTGAGGTCCTATCTGATGCAAGCTTCTCCCATAAGATATTTTCTCTTCTCTTCAGTATTGTTGTGCAGAAGCATGGAAAATAGGAGAAAGAATTAGTGTTTTGGAGCCAGGTATTTGAGACATTTGAAACCCCATTCCAAAATTTACTAGGTCTGTGTCCTTGGGCAGGATGTTAGGTTGAATCATGTACAATTGTCAATATTCATCTGGTTTTGGTCTATAAATATGGCAATTTCATATGGTTCAACCTAACCCCTAACCTTCTGGGCCTTGGTTTTCTCATTTATAAATGAGATTTATACTGCCTTTAATTGTGAAAATTACACATGTTTAAAGCATTTGGTATAGTTCTGGCATAGAGTAGGAGCTCAGTAAAAGGAGCTGTTATTGCTAATCACTAGAGTATGTCCCATGCCTTCTCTCTTCCTCTTTCTGTTCCCAGTACATTTCCCAGCTTTCACTCACAGACACACAATCTCTTTAATAACTTCCCTTTTCTGTCTTTCAGGTCTTCCTTAATCATCTCAGAAATCTCTACTCTGTCCTACTCTCTTTCTGTCCCCTCCCCGACACCCTTCCATCCACATGAGTCACAGCGACCTCATCACGGCTAACGCAGGTAAGAGTAATATACACCCCCGCCAGTAATAAGACAGTCTGACGTTTGGAAATTCTATTAGCCGTTACATAGAACCTTTGCTATTAACCTCTCTAGTCCTTGAAAGTTCCCAAAGCAGCTTTCAGAAATGTCCATAGAAGTTTCTCCTACCGTTTTTTATTTGCTAATTAAAAACTGCTTTTTTCACGCATAGACCAAGACACATTTTAAAAATAGTATTCAGGTTTGTAACAATCTCTTTTCACTAATTATATTGCATCTGTGCTCATTGTAAAAGCATAACATTTTAGTAGTACATGGAGATTTAGGGCTAGCCTTGGAATCTACTATACCTTGCACTCCAAGAGGCAAATGACTATAGATAAACTTTGGAAAATTAAATGGTTTGTAAACTTGGAGGAAAGTAGATTGTTAAAAACCTGCAGAGTGAAGGAGGAAGATGGAAGTGAGTAGATTATAGAACAAAACAATATTTTATTAGTTCTATTCCATGAATTACCAATTCTAATCTAAACCAAATTGGTACTTAATATCTTTGCAGAAAGTTATTTTGGGTATTTCAGAAAGTTTTTCAATTATTATTTGCAAGATCCCCATGAAGCAAAACAGTTTGTATCTATTCTTAGTTTACTAGGGCTCTTAATTTTATAATGTTCCCCAAAGCTTGAATACTCAGACCCTCCACATGGGTACATGCATGCATGTGAAAATTTAAAATATCATCAACGTGTTATTTGATAAAATATTTTCATTTCAACAATGAATATAAAATAACTCATTAAAAGTTAATCTTGTTATATATATTGTCTACTTGCTAGATATTTGGAAATGTGCATGTTATATAATATTATTTTCAATAAAAATCCACCAGATTCGCAAAATAATATGGAATATTAAGTAGGACATGGTAATCTTCTACAATCTGCATTATTGCTGGGCATGATGGTATTACTAAAAACAATATTCTACTCACAAATTAATCAAAATACTATTGATATATAAATAAATAATCCATGATATTTTTCAGACTTATTACCTAATTTTAGCCCCAGCTCCCTTAAGATTCTATATATAATTATAACATTATTTGTTTACATATTTGTTATTTTGTTAGTTTGGGGTGGCACTGTCACCCTTCTATGCTTTTTAATCCAGTAGAAGTAACTCCTTAAATGTTTTATGTTAGAAAAGAATATATTTTTAGTAAAATATGATATAAACAAGAAACGAAACTGGAATAGATGACTAAAATCTACCCCCTTAAAACTGTGACTTTCTACAAAGAAGTAAGTTTAGAAAGTAGCTTCAACAGGAAAGAAATAGTACAAAAAGAGTTGAGGTTAAAATTCTGTAAAACAACTTTGCTACAGTTTTCAGTTCAAAAAGGCTATTTTGATATTGTACAATTATAAGATGAGCCACAATATTTTGTTGACATTTGAAATGGCTTAGATTATAAAGAAAATGAGAAAGGAAGTCACAGACTTGAAGAAAACATTTGCAAAGAAAAATATGATAAAGGTCTAAAATATACAAAGAACTCTTAAATCTCAATAATAAGGAAACAAAATATCTGATTAAAAAGTGGGCCAAAGACCTTAAGAGACACTCACCAAAGAAGATATACAGGAGGCAAATAAATATATGAAAAGATGCTCTACCTTATATTTCATCAGGGAAATGCAATTTAAAACAACAATGAGATACCACTGCATACCTATTAGAATGGCCAAAACCCAGAACACTAACAACATCAAACGTTGGTGAGGATGTGGAGCAACAGGAACTCTCATTCATTTCTGCTGGGATCGTAAAATGGTTCAGGCACTTTGGAAGACAGTTTGGTGGCTTCTTACAAAACTAAACATACTCTTACCATAAAATCCAGCAATCACATTCCATTGTATGTAAACAAAGGAGTTAAAAATTTATGTCCATGCAAAATCCTATCATGGATGTTTATGGCAGCTTTATTCACATTTCTCAAGACTTGGAAGCAATGAAGATGTCTTTCTGTAAGTGACTGGATAAACTGAAGTACATCCAGACAATGGAATATTATTCATTGCTAAAAAGAAATGAGCTACCAAGCCATGGAAAGACATGGAGAAATCTTAAATATATATAACTAAGTGAAAGAAGCCCATCTAAAAGAGCTACATACTGTGTGATACCAACTATATGACATTCTGTAGAAGGCAAAACTATGGAGACAGTAAAAATATCAGTGGTTGCCAGGGCTTGGAAGTAGGGGGAAAAGGGTGAGTAGGCAGAGCACAGAGGATTTTTAGGGCAACAAAAATACTCTCTATATTACTATAATGGGGAGCACATGTCATCATATATTTGCACAAACCCATAGAATGTACAACACCAAAGGTAAATCCTAATGTAAACTGTGGACTTTGGGTGATGACAATGTGTCGGTGTAGGTTCATCAATTGTAAGAAATGTGCCACTTTGGTGGGGGATGTTGGCAGTGGGGGAGGCTGTGCTTGCGTGAGGGCAGGAGGTATATGAGAAATCTTTGTACTTCCCTTTCAATTTTGCTGTGAACCTAAAACTCCTCTAAAAAAATTAAGTCTTAAAAAAATGCCCTAGATTAGTACTTTCCATTGCAACTAAAATGCAAGCCTCTAAAGGGAGCCACATGCGTCACTTTAAATTGTCTGGTAGCCACATTAAAAAGAATTAAAAAAAGCAAGTAAAAGTAATTTTACTAACCTTTCTATTTAAACCAATATATCCAAAATAGTTCTGTGTCAATGTATAATCAACATAAATCATTATTAATGAGATTTTTATATTCTTTTCTTCATACTAAGTCTTTGAAATCTGATGTGTATTTTGTACTTACTGCACACCTTCATTTGGACCAGCCACATTTCAAATGCTCAGAAGCTACATATAGCTCGTATATGATAGCATGGATCTAGATCTTTATCAATAGGAGCTTTGTTTATTCAAATAGAACCAGATGCTAATGTTTTCTGTTCATCACATCGTATCTTTTGAGTATTTATTATTTTCTAGCATTGTGCTAAAATCTTATATTTTAATTTCAAATAATAGATAACAACATAGATAATCAATTCCGGTTAAACACAGAATTTTCTACAACTAAGAATTCTTAAAGTCATCACACTCCACTTTATCCAAAATAAGACTTATAGTAGATAGATACTGAGGTAAAAAAAACTGATGATGATGATAGTGAAGGCTCACATTTGCCAAGCACTTATCTTATGCCAGACAGTGTTTACATGTGATAACTTTCATTTAAGTTTCATAATAACCCTATGAGGAAGCTACAATGATGTTTAGAATTCTAAACTCCCAATCTGATATGCCACCGATGTGAATAGTAATTCTCATTGTTTTTGCAATAATAATGGCTATTTTTTTTTATAGCTTGCTATGGGCCAGGCACTGTGTTAAGCAATTAACTATCATTATTTCATTAAATTTCACAAAACCTTGCAAAATAGAGATTATTGGTTCTATTTTCCAAATTAGAAAATAAATTCAGAGATTCGTAACTGCAGGAAGACTCTAGCAGCTAGCCCACAAGTGGTGCTAAACCCTGTTCATACCATGCTATCTGTATAGTTTATTTTGTAATTGTTAACTTGCTTTACAAAAGAAGATTCCTTCTCTGGGGATTTGTTAATATACTTGGGAAGACGAAGCTTGCTTGCCGGAAATAATCAGAAACACCACAAAAGCAATGAGTGAGCAATTATCAAATTGTGCGGTTCTCATAAGTGAAGACAAGTTTAGAGAAGATTAGAAAGGGCTGGAACATTCTGGGAGCGCAGCTTAGAAGAAGAAACATTCTTTTTGGTGTTTAAATGCCAGCATTTCCCCAAAGAGCATTCCTCTTAGGAAGCCACTGTCTGATCATTACTGTCCACATCTGCATTCATTGTGAGCACTGTCATTTGTTGAGCCTTTTTTTACAAAGCATTGTGACACTCTTAGGCTTGTTCGATCCTTATAATCACCTTGTAAGGCGGGCAGGGCAGGTATTGTGTTCATTTTATTGCTGAGGGAAAACGAGATTGACTCACCCAGAATCCTACAATTGCCTGGTGAAGAAGCCAAGTCCAAAGTCAGACCTCATAACTCCAAGTCCAGCTCTTTTCTGTGTCAATGTTTCCAAGACTCTGGCACATGGAGCCCTGGTGGTTGTGAGAAGACTTCAGGTACATGGAGGACTGCCCTTTATTTTCACATTATTTCATTATGTCAAGGGCGTTATTGTTTAGGATGGGGCTAACATATGTATTTAAATTATAAAAATGAGTTTAATCAAATGAAAATATTAAGTAAATAGCTCGGGTGGTATGTGGTTATGGTCAAAACCATGACCAAAGTTAAGAAAGTTTACCTTAGATAATGCCATATATTTTCTACTAGAAATTGTCACTTATACTTTCTATTACTTAATGCAGATTTCAAGGAGCAAGTTGTAATTTTTTTTTGTTTGATTACAAAGGAACATTTAATCCCCATGGCAAATAGTGTTCTAACATCTTTAGTATTCCATCTTAACTTTACATGACTTTACGTAAATATTTATATGTTTATCCTGTTCTCTTTTCTTCTTCACTGAATTGTGAATTCCTTGAGGACAATGACTTTGTCTTACTCATCTCTGCGGTCCTTGGTGTGCCTATATTTATTTTAATTAGGTTAGTATATTAGAAAGAAATGGAGGTCCATTTAAATGACACCAAAAAAAAAAGAGCAAATTTTTGGACAAAGTTAGAACAAGAAAGAAAGAGGCAGCCCCAGGGATCAACAACCCCCTCCCACCTCTCTCACAGGACATGCACCTGCTGGTTTCTCACGTGTCTCTGTTTCTCTGATACTTCCTTCCCTGCAGGAAGCTGCTTCCTTTTTAATCCGGAATTTCTGCTCCCTGATCATTTTGGCTCATACAGAGCTCCTCAGGGCCTCTTTGGCCTCATGGATGATGTGAAACTGTCTCCATTCCTCCTTCATTTCCAGGGCAAATTCCCCAAACAGGGAATCTGATTGGTCTAATGAAGCTCTCTACAACAGGTCATTCCTTCTCTTGTTAAAAAACCAACCAAACGAAAACCCAAAAAAGCTGTTGCATCTAATATATATTTCAACTGTACATGTCCAACATACAACAACGTCCTACCAACCTCCCACCATCATCCTCCCAGTCCTTGGGCCCCAAACCTTCATCCCTTCTCTGCCTTTCCCTCTTCCCCATATATTCTTTCTATCAGCAAGTTCTGTCTGACTGCTGTTTGTTTGTTTTTTTTTTTTTTTGAGACAGAGACTCGCTCTGTTGCCCAGGCTAGAGTGCAATGGCATCAGCCTAGCTCACAGCAACCTGAAACTCCTGGGCTCAAGCAATCCGTCTGCCTCAGCCTCATGAGTAGCTGGGACTACATGCCCAGCTAATTTTTCTGTGGATCATACCTTCGAATATATCCTAAATCTTTCCTGTTATCTCCCTCTCAACCACTAAAACCTGAATTAAGGTTTTAATTCTTGCAATTAAGCCACCATTATCTCTTGCAATGCCACCATTATCTCTTAACTGCAACAGCCATTAAGGACTGGTCTCCTTGTCCCCTGGGCCTCTTCCTAGTCCTTTACCACACCAGGCCCTTCCTGCCTTTGTCCCCGCCGTTCCACATGCCGGAATCTCTTCTTCAGATCTTCTCATGGTTATCCCTCTTGTCATTCAGGTCTCAGCTCAAATGTCCCCGCATAAAAGGGATCTCTTTGCCTACTTCCTCCCTGGGTATTCTCCAGCACATCACTCTTTAATTTTCATCAGGGAACCTGTTGTTATCCAACACCATCTTGGTCCCTTGCTTATTTGCTTGTTTATTTGCTCTGTTCCTTCCCCTCACTGCAACGTGCAGCTCCATGAGAAGGACCCCATCTGTCTTGCTCTCCACTGAATCTCCATAATCAAGAACAGTTCCTGGCACTCAGTGGGAATTTTAAAAATGTGCTGCATGAATGAAGGAGTATCCCTTTGTGCCAGCGACCATTCATAAATTACTGACTGATGTATAAGTTGGTACCTACCTATCATGGAATTAGCCAGGACCCAAACCCAGCAGAGCACGGGCTGGATCTGCGGCAGAGGGCAAGCGCCCCATCCCCATCTGGCTACACGCTTGGAAAACCTTTCCTGACCAAATCAGTGAATAGATGGGGGCTCAAAAGTTCAACACATCTCTGAGGACTGCTGCTGATGAGTCTTTGAAAGAAGAGCTGAGTACGCTTTTTAAAAATTTCTTACTGTCTGTATTTCTCTTCCAGAAAGCATTATAAAAAGTGCCAGAGACACACTGTTTATCTGGCTAGCGGCATTCGGTTGAAAACTGAAGTGATTTTTAAAACTATAGAAACATAGTCATCTGGCACCAGTGACGAGCCTGAGTTAGGAAGGAATTCACATTACACTCTTTCATTTAGTCTTGCACAACATAAGGCATTTACATTCATTTTCTTCTATGGCACTGTTTGTTCCAATTTATGCTTTACTTTTTAAAAATTTGTATAAAGGAAACACTAAACTTTATCATTCTTTAGAGAACATTCCCTCTGCAGAGAGACTGAATTCCATCTGTAAAGACCACGTAATCAGAGTAGGAATTTCAGATTTGGAAATGGCAAAGGTCATGTCGGTCTAAGACAGTGGCTTATACTGACAAAAAAGCATATTTAATGTTGTATTTATTGCCTGTGGCATTCACTCTCTCTTGGCAATTGCTATGAAGACTTGCAAGAAGATTGAAGAAACCAGTCCTTTCTCATTTTAGCAAGAAATAAACTAAATCTAGAGGAAAATAAGAATAAATTCTTGGAAATTAACCCTGAAGACAAACTCTTTCATCATATTTTTGTATCTGTGAGGAAACAGGATTGGCAAATGAGTTCTTTTTCACCCCAATTGAGCATACTCTTTTCAATACCAGCATTTAATGAGGGTTGTTAAGATGAACACCATGATGTAAATCAATTTAATATACAATTTTTTGAAAAGATCTATCACACTGTGTAAATATTAATTTGCTAATTTAGGTGATTTGCTGTAGACCTTCTTGTCATTAGTAAAGATTAACAGGGCCTTAACTCTAATTATCTGCAGTGTGAGACTGTGCGATGGTCATATTGGGTAAAGATTTCAGAGACATTTATGCAAATTCCTGTATAATCGAGGGCTTGTAGTGGGTCCTGGATCCCTTTGTATCTCAATTTCATCAATGTTGAGTTATTCTTAAAAAGGACAATGTTCCACAAAAAGAGAGCCGATTCTTTTTTTATTCCCTTCATTGCCAAGTCTAATGCCTGGCACCATTCTGAAAGTGTGTTGCCTTGATTAGTAAATCTCACAGGAGTGCATCGAGGAATCCTAATTTACCAAAAAACCTTGGTGGGGGCTGCAAGAGATACATGGGTGTCAGGAATTAGATATAAAGAAACATGAGCATACTCTTTTTCAAAAATTTTTGCCAGGAGTACAAATGTCTAATATTATATAATAATAATTATATAACTATGTGTTCATCCTCCCTAATAAATAAATGCCTTTATAGTATTCCATATTGGGAAGAATGTAATAAAACAGACACTTTGATATCCTCATGATAGGCATATAAATTGTTTTCTGGACAGGAATTTGTCAAAATCTATAAAAATTTAAGATGTGTATACCTTTTGGTCCAGAAACTTACCTTACAGATGACATTACAAAACTATGTTAATTGTAGCATTATTTGTAATAGTGAAGAACTGAAACAACCTAAATGTCTATCAGTAGGCGATAGGCTTCATAAATTATGGTATACTTACATAATAGATTATGATATAGCTCTGAGGCCAAAATGGTGATAGTCCCATAAGGGCTGACATAAAAGTATA
Source organism: Avahi laniger (assembly GCA_963575035.1). Lineage (NCBI taxonomy): Eukaryota > Metazoa > Chordata > Mammalia > Primates > Indriidae > Avahi > Avahi laniger. Next base: position 10,077 of record CAUYSK010065097.1, read on the forward strand.
TTTATAACTATTTTAAAAATAAAAATTAATTTTCAAAATAGTATTCACAGCAGAACAAGTCTGCACAGAAATGAGTACACAAAAAAACAGGTAAAAAATAATATATGTCAAAAGTCTTGATAGTGATTATTTCTGAGAAGTTACGTAAAGGGAGATTCTGATATTCTAATTAGTCCATTTCTATATAATAGAATTTTTTTTCAAAAAGGACTTTTTAAGAGCCATTTTAGATTCAAAGCAAAATTGAGAGGAAGGTACAGAGATTTCTTATATATTCCCTGCTCCAACACAAGCACAGCTTCCCTTATTATCCACATTCCCCGCCAGCGTGGTGCATCTGTTACGACTGATGAACCTACATTAACACATCATTATCACCCAAAATCCACAGAGTGCATTAGGGTTCACTCTTGGTGTTGTACATTCTATGAGTTTGATGAAATACATAATGGCATGTATCCACCATTATAGTATCAAACAGAGTATTTTCATTGCCCTAAAAAATCCTCTGTGCTCTACCTATTCATCCCTTCCACGCCCCCCTCCAACCCCTAACCCCTAGCAAGCACTGGTCTTTTTACTGTATCTCTAGTTTTGCTAAAGAGATTTTTATTATTTATTTATTTATTTATTTATTTATTTATTTAGAGACAGAGTCTCACTCTGTTGCCTGGGCTAGAGTGCTGTGGCATCAGCCTAGCTCACAGCAATCTCAAACTCCTGGGCTCAAGCGATCCTCCTGTCTCAGCCTCCCGAGTAGCTGGGACTATAGGCATGCACCACCATGCCTGGCTAATTTTTTCTATATATATATTTTTAGTTGTCCAGATAATTTCTTTCTATTTTTTTAGTAGAGATGGGGTCTCACTCTTGCTCAAACTCCTGAGCTCAAACGATCTGCCTGCCTCGACCTCCCATAGTGCTAGGATTACAGGCGTGAGCTACGGCGCCTGGCTGGATTTTTAGAACAGGAAAAAAGTGCTCCCTTTTCTAATAAAAAAAATATTTTAAAATGTGGTTATAAACAACAGAAAATGTAACTGTCTTAAACAATGGAATGCAAGATGGTGGAGGGCCAGTTGGAAAATGAAACTGTTTGTAGGGATACTAAAATAAAACATGTATGTAGAGCTTGTTGAGCATAATTCACGGCTAATTTCTAAAGAAGCCAAAAGCAAATCAAGTCTATCTCACAAGAAGCCTCAACTCTGTACTTAGGAAAAGTGGCTCTCTGTACTTCCCACTTATTTCTGATATCTCAGTGCTAAGCCTAAAGAGATTATAACTGAAGATCCTTCATAGCAATTAAAGATATTCAAGTCCCCTGATTAGTATCTGGGATTTTTCAACTCATCTGCTTCCCTCCACAATCCATCTCTTTGCCAGGGAAATGAGAATCTGCCATAGCACTAAATCCTTTGGAATAACTTTATTCTTAGAAAACCCTGTCATTTTTGTGACTCCTTAACACCCAGTCTCTAAGTGTCGGTTACTACTTTGGCACAGAAACTTTCGAAATGAAAAATAAGAAGTTCTACAAACTGTATCAGCAACGGCTCATTTACTTCAAACTCTAACCAGCTGCGAAAAGGAAAAAGGGTGATCATTTCAGCGCTAGCCCGGAGTTGTTTTTCCTTTACAGTTTATTCCTGGACTCAGGAAATCAGCTGCAAAATAAGTGCCAGTAATTCTGAGTCCCAAGGAATACAATGTCCCCAAGAATCATTTCCTAAGTTCCTCTTGTCCTGCCTAGCTTGCCTGCTATGGGGGGAGGCTGTAAGTCTAGGAATGAGAAAGGAGTCTCTGCAATTGTGGGGGCTTGTCAAGTCAAGGACATCACTGCTGCTCTTTACTGCGTGGTGGCGAAAGGAGCAGTCTTTGAAGTGAGCCAGACTCAGACATTCGAAGTCCGGTCCTGCCACTTACTAGCTATGTGACCTTGCACAAGTCATTCGACCTCAGTGAGCGTTAGTTTTCTCCCCTGTCAAGTGAAGTTCAGAGTATCTCCTAAGGATGTTGTTAGCACTAAAAGGTATAATGTATGTGGGTTTCTGGTATACGGGAAAATTATCAACAGTGGCTTTTATTTGATGATAACAATGACGCTCATGATGATGATTATCATTGCTTTCACATCATCTTCAGCTTCATCATTGTGTGTTGTTAGAAGACAATTTGGAGTGGTGGTAAACAACTCTGCTGAGACACCCACGGAAGTCAGGAAATTTGTATAGTTTTCCAAGTTTGCTATTTACTAGCTGTGTGGCCTCAAATAAAGTTCGAGTCTCCGTGTGCTGATCTGTAAAAAGGAGAATAAAAATAATCTGACTCTGACTCTGCTACAGTATTGTTCTGACAAGCAGGGGGATAATGACCATACGAAATTGTCAATCATTATATATATAACGGGAATATGCATGTATATATGAAATATGTATATGAATACACACATGCATATACATACACATTTAAAATAAAAGGATTAACATATCCACCCTATTTCTACCCTCATTTCCATTTGGCTTGGATGGAAAAGGCAACTAACACTTCAGCCTTTTTTAAGGGGACGTGCTCAAAAGCACATTGGAAGGGGGATGAAATTGCTACAGTTTACTCATTATTATCACATTTAAATTACCATTTGCTTTCTTGTCAGGTTTATTGTTTTTCTTTTTAAGAGTAATATATACCAAAACGGAAAATTTGGGAGTCACAGAAAATAGCAGCATTCATTTGCTTATTTGTAGCACTTTTCCTTTTTGTTATTATACTGTGTTAAGTATAATAAATAAGGCAAGTGTTTGCTTAAACCAAAGTGTAATTCTAAGTATTTTCTTTTAAATCCATCAATGTTAAAACACAAACTATCAGGCTATTGCAAATTAAAGCTCTATGTAATTCTCTTTAGGTCGGCAATTCTCTAATTTCTGCATGTCTAAGGCCCGCTTGGGCTTATTTAAAATGCCAATCCTAGGTCTCACTAGCAGTGATGCTGACTAGATGGGTCTGGGGAGGCATCTTGGGATCTCCATCTTTAATGACCTTTCTACCTGATATGATGCAGGTAGAAGCAGGTAGGGGGGTGCTCGAGCCTCTCGCTGAGAGAGACTCTGAAGTCTGACTCCTGTCCAGGGCCTCTGAATTCCCACAATGGGGCCCTGGAAGGGGAACTTCGTAAGTGAATCCTGGCCTTGCTGTTGCCACTTCTCTACGCCCAGAGCTCTGATGCTTTTACATCTCAGTTCTGGCTGCTGGAGCACCTGGAAGTGAGTCAGCTTGAGTACTTGCCTCCTCTTCATTCGAACCTGTCGGCCCTGGAGAATCTAATTCATCTCATGGCTCAAAAATCCCATTCTGTAGGGGTGGGCTGGGGTTGGGGAAGGAGAGGGGACCAGGTCTTCTCCATTCACTTTGATACCAGCTTGACCTCATAAGGGATACTGCGTGACTTCCAGCCACCTGCTTGAGGGGACACAAAGAAAGTTCTAATATTTCTCTTTCCGAAAGAGAAGGAAGCAGAGAAGGAGGTTGACGGGATCATGGAGCGGGCACCTCACATTTGCAAGAGACATGGCATAACATACAGACGAGAGTGGGATGTTTCCTCCTGACATTCCTAGGCTGTCACTCTAGCTGGAGTCTTTTGCCCTTGTCTAGGCAGCTCAAAGTCAGTCTCTCTCTCTTTGTCTCTCCCTCTCCTATTCCAGGAAAGAAAAGAAAACAGATGTAAGGGAAAAACTAGAACTTATTTTTATAACTTTTTGAAAACAGCAATGTTTGTGTTCTTCTAGGGTGTAAAGCTTCTCCCTGGTAATGAGGTTCTTCCCACCACACTCCCCCATGCCTGCTCTGTAAAATTACACACAGTGAGACCGAGAACTACATAAAAGGCCTGCTCAGCATACGCTGATTTAATCTCTGCTGTTTGTCACCTCCCTATGGGAGCTCAACAGAAACAACAGCCTTGATTACATAACCTACAATCATTTTCAATAAGTGCCCCAATCCTGGTCTTTAGAAGGCTGTTCAGATGTTCCCTAAGTAGGACAAGCTTCAGAGCGAGCCCTGCAAGGTTGAAAGGGGGTCTTGCATAAAGTAATTTCATTGCATTTTTACCTTTCCTTCTGCTCCCTCTAAAGCAGCAGCGGCTGGGGCTCCATCAGGGTTCCTGGCCAAAGAAAGGTTCTACTGTTGCCTGGAAAAGGATTTTCATAGAATCTGAGGTCTAATTCTCTCGTGAGAAGACTTCCATCCAGTTTTCTCATTTTGTAGATGAGGGAACAGGTTCAACGAGGGGCTCTGTGCTGGTTGTTGCCTGTTTGTTCTGATTCCATTCCCTGCTCCTCCCCTGCTCTGCATCTCGGGGATCTGATCCCGGCCACCTGGCTTCCAGTTACCTGGGGCCAGTGGGAGGCTCTGACTGGGGACAGGAGGGCCAGAGCAAGGGAGAGGCCAGGGCATTTCTCCCCTCTCTCCTGCTGCCTTGGCGAGCATCTCTCGGAATGGCCGCTTCTCTTCCTCGGTTCCTGCTGCTACTGGAGGCCTCCTGATTCCTCTCCCGTGGGCTTAGCTCCTGCTGGCCAGGCCCCACCCTGTGATCCCCCAAGACCACCCTCTCCCTTTATGCCTCTTGCCCAGGAATCAATACACTTTTTTTTTAAAGGGCCAGATAGTATATACTTTAGACTTTATGGGCCAAGAGGCAAAACTGAGGATTGTAAATAGTAGGTACCTATATAGCATTTAAAATATAAACCTTTGAAAGAGTAAAAACCATTCTTTGCTTGTGTGCCATATAAAACCAGGCAGTGGGCCAGCTGGATTTGGCCCAGTGGACTTTCTTTGCCAACCCTTGTTCCAGCTTTAGGGGAGGTAGTGGCTTCCCACAGTTGCTAGTCTCTGATTGCTCATGGTCCCATTCCTGATAATCCAGGTCCTGTGTACCTAATGCCCAAGATTAACTTTTCAAAATTGCACCACCCGGCATGAACTCTCTTTTTCTGAATGGACTCTGACTGATGCAGGCAATGACTTGTTTAAAACCTGTATTCCATAAAGTGGGACTATTATCCATTTCACAAATGTTTTTAGTGCTTTCTGGTCTTCAGAAATGCCTTCACAAACACATCTCACTGGAATCGTGTAGACTCGTCATTCAAGTCAAATCAGCGGCTGCCTCCCTGTGTTTGGACAGACCAGGTGAATGTTCTCTTGCAGTGACAAGAAAATAGTGGCCCCGAGGGATTCCTACAAACCAATATGAGGAATAAGAAACTTAAAACACTGAAGCTGGTCCCCATACTGACCAATACTACCCAACGTCACTGGCAAAAGTGATGGAAAAAGATGACAAACAGGACTGGGCTGTAAGTGCAGTTACCATCAGAGGTGAGGCATTGCAGGCCGAGCGTATATGACATGCGACACCCACACCTTCCGCCTCCACCCCTGTCCAAGCTGCCACCGCCACCGTTGTCTCTTCCCTGGATGGCTACAGCCACCTCCTTACCAGCCTTCCTGACTTCACCCCTGCTCCCCTATTCCCACAGCCAAGAGCAAGATCTTTTACAAACAAACCGCACAGCTCCTCTGCTCAGAGCCTCTGACGACTGCCCAATTCGCACAATATAAAATCCAGGTTCCTCCTGCGAGCCCGTAAGATCCTACAAGATTCTGCCTCTGCCTTCTTCAACTTTACCTCCTGCCACTCTCCTCTTCCTCATTCCAACCCATCAACACTGGCTTCCTGCTGGGTCTTGACTGTCCTCAAGCTCAGACGCCAGGCCTCCGTGCTGGTTCTGTGTTCTCCCTGGAATATGGCCCCCAGATACCCTTGAGTCTCTCTCTCTCTTTATTCTTTCAGGTGTGCACTCAAGTGGCATTTCATCCGTGAGGTTTTCCCCAGCCAGCTGACCTAAAATAGTGTAGCTTCTCCCTTTAGCCTTTAACCCTGCGGTCCCCAACCCCTGCACTGGTCCCCAACCCCAGTACCAGTCTGTGGCCTGTTAGGAAATGGGCCGCACAGTGGGAGGTGAGCGAGCGAAGCTTCATCTGTATTTACAGCCGCTCCTCATCACTCCTGTCACTACATAAGCTCTGCCTCCTGTCAGATCAGCGGTGGCATTAGATTCTCATAGGAACATGAACCCTACTGTGAACTGCGCATGCGAGGGATCTAGGTTGCGCGCTCCTTATGAGAATCTAATGCCTGATGATCTGAGGTGGAGCTGAGGCAGTGATGCTAGTGCTGGGGCGTGGCTGCAAATACAGATTATCATCAGCAGAGAGCTTTGGCTACATAATAAATGTAATGCGTTTGAATCATCCCCAAACCATCTCCTCCCATTCCCCTCCTCCAGGTCTGTGGAAAAATTATCCATGAAACCAGTCTCTGGTGCCAAAAAGTTTGGGGACTGCTGCTTTAACCTTTCTAATTTCCTCTGAAGACTTTTCTTGTTACCTGACACGTACTTTGTGTCTCACGTGGCCCTCACCCTGGGGCCTCACTTTATTCCTTCAGATTCAGGCCTTTTCTCCTTCAATGCCTCACCCATGCTACTCTCTTCGCTTAGAACATTCTTTCCTCTTTTATCTTGATTGCCTTAAATGCCTTCTCCTCAGGGAGGCCCTTCTGGACCATTCCATCTGTGTAGGTATTATATGACCTTCTCCACTCCTACAACACTTATTTTATATCTTTGCACAATGTTTATTTTTTTCATAGAAATTACAACTGTAAAAAAAGTATATGTATATGTATATTTATCTATTTCCAGTTCTCATTTCTTTATTGTCTTCCTCCCAGCCCCAATCAATTGTAAATTTTATGAGGGAGGGGACCATGTCTATTTTATTAACCGATCAATACATAACAAGTGCCTATTATAGTTCAGAGCCTTATATACTGTAGGTGCTCAATAAATATTTATTGAGAGCATGAATAAATGATACAGGATGGAGTCATTCACAGATCTAGGAAAAATGATTGAAGAGCCTCCCCATTATGTTAGAAGCTGTGGTTGTCCATCCATATCCCTCTGGTTCTCACCATTTCTGTACACAATTGACGGCTTTCTCTGCCGGCATCCGTGATCTCTGTATGAACGCTTCTTAAGCTGCATGTGCATGCTTGCTCTGCATACAGTGTCAGGGAGTCAGCACCCACAGGAACAGCTTTTGACCAATGATCGACAGGAGCGGGTGGATAATTACTCCAGCTTCATCATCTGCCTGATGGGATTACCATTGAGGCATGTTGCCCACAGATTCCTAGAAGTCTCAGGTACACCAGCTGCCCACAGTGGTATCTTGCGCATTAATCCACTCTCTCTCTATTGGCTTTCTTCCCTTCCCTGTCTCACACCCCTATTCCTCACCAGTGCTTCTAGGGATCACCTGCCAAGAAAACTACTTGCACTCAAATCCTTGTCTTAGGGTGTGGTTTTGGGAAAACCCAAACAAAGACATCTATTTTATCTGATTCCCTACAACCACTCTCCTTTTGGGGAAGTATTGCAAGAAAAGTGTTCCAATCTAGCAATTATCCAGGCTGGGAAGGGAACAGCGAGGTGGGGATGGAGTAGATTAGTTTGTCATTCACTAACTTCTTTCATTTAACCCTTTCCATGCCAGCAGCCATAGGGCACATTTGTATCATTTTCTGTGATCCTCACAGACATTCTTTACAAATGATAGCTTCTCTCTTTATTATAGAAAACTTCAAATAAGGACTCTCCTTCTTGTGCTTGGTCTACAGCTGAATTCTGGTGCCATTTCCTTGCACTAGACTCCATTAATGATAATAGCAACAACAGCCATGATACCAATTCAGTGAACACTTGATGTGCACCAGATCACAGTTAGCTTGTATTATCTAATGAAATGGTCACAACCACACCATGAAGAAGGCACTAGTATTGTTACTCTTTTATAATAAGGAAACTGAGACCCAGGAAAGTTAAGGGCTCAGCATGCTTCCACTGCACAGCTCTGCTACCAGTCAGGGAAGCTATTACTATATCTTCCCCATCCACTAGGTGTAAGACCTTGGATTCGAAGCCAGGGATTTGGCCACTCCTCTGAATCTCCCAAACTCTCTGCCCCATAGAGCCACCAGGTCTCTTCATACACAAAATTTAGTTCAAAGCACAACATTAAAATGAGATACTGTAGTTATAAAGTTCCTGAAATTTTAGACAAAAGAGTGAAACCCATTGCTAATGAGAAACAATAATAAACACATACTTAAATGTAATTGCAAGTGCAGCATTTCCAGAACGCAAGATATAAAAAATTGCAGCCCTTAACACTTTTATTTTCCCCCAATTGGCTCTTACGCTAAAAAAATGTTTACCACTACTGCTGTAGGCTATGAATCTTAGTGAAAGAAATGCTTTCTCCCCAACAGAGCTAGCAGTACTAGATAATGGCCAAAACTCCACAGCTGTCCTGGCGTCTACTTCTGCCTGTCCCCATGTTTCAAACAGGAGTGGGAGAACCACAGGGCAAGCGACTAGAGTTGTGAGGAAGAGAAGGCGCTTACTCGGCCAGTGCCCAGCAGAGCACCCCAGCCTCCCTCGACCTCCATATGGAGCCCCGTCCTTGAATTTTCTGTTTCAGGCTGAGTCTCATTCTCCTACTCCACTGATGCCAAGAAACCTCTCATGCAAGCGCAGTCTCCATTCTGTCACTTTGAGAGGGTTTTATTCTCCCCTTAGTTTAACATGAAAAAAACCATATAGGTCTGGTAATAATACCTCCTAGGGCAATCCAAATAGGCTTTAAAGAGTTAAAAGCAAGTTAATCAATAGCTGGTTAAATATGTACACCTTTTAATATTTGCATATAGGCACAGGGAGGGTTGGAGAAGCTCCCATTCTGGGTAAAATATTACATAATAAAGTGGTCTTTTTTTTGCCTCAAGGATCATTTTGCTAGTTAACTACAATAAATATATTTTTTACCTCTCTAGTTTATTTTTAATCACCCTTACTTGATTATGAAAGAAAAATTAACATGCTAAAAAAATGTATTGAATGCCAGGCCTTGTTTTAAGCATTTTGTATCTATGTCTCATTTAACATTTACAATAATACTATGAAATAGGTAACATTGTCTTTGTTTCACAGATGAGAAATAGAAATAATAAACAATATTCTTAACATCATACGGCTAATAAGTAGGTGAGTAGGGGATCTACACCCAGGTGGTCTGTCTCTAGAGTCCTAGCTACACTACATTGCTCCAGTGTAGAAAATCTGGAAAGTGTGAACAAGTATAAAAATGATATTTGATTCACTCATAATATCACCACCTAGAAATAAATACTTTAACATTCTGATGCAATGGACATGACAGAATCTTTATAAATATAATTTAGTTTTTGTATGTTGGGTACTTCATGAAAAAGGCTGTATGGTTTATCACCAAATCTAGAGAATATATTTGGGATGGACTGATCTAAAATACTGACTACATCTTATACAAATTCCATTTCTGAGACCCCTTGGAGCACTCCAAAATCTGAGCATCTATTTTTCAGAAAATCTGAAACCGAGGTTGAAAGACGCCCTACTGTGGCTGCCAATTGGGAATGACCTACCATATATACTAAGACACTGTGGATAGATAACCAATTATGGCTTCATATATGAGACCTGAACCAAAATCCACAAGGGGATATGAGATGCTCTGAATTGAAGGCACTGATTTCCAGCCAAGCTGGGTTCTTTTTGCTTTTGCCTGAGCAATATTACATAACACGATTTAGAGTGAGAGAAAGTAGGGATCTATTTTATCAATTGATCGATCAATCTGTCTATCCATCCCTTTATCTTCTTTCATGATGGCAATTTTCTCAAGCAATGCTAATGTCTTATGTTGGACTTCTCAGAAGCAGACCCTGAGATCAAGATTTGAGTGCAATTCATTCTTGAAGAACTCATCTCTGGAAACACCAATAGGGCAGCAAAGAAGTTAGAAAATGAAAGGTGAAGAAGGTAACAAAAGGTGTGTTTTCCATTGTGGGTAGAGCTGTCCTGCTGAGTACCTCTGAGAGGTGATATGGAACATGCACTAGAGTTGGACCTCATAAGGGGTGAGAAAGTTGGGATATTTATCCTCCAACTCACGTTTGTCACTGGATGAGGGCTGCTTCAGGGGAGCGACGTTTCTTGCCTGCCCTTCATGCAGACCCAGAAAATTCCTGTGGCTAGAGAGAACCCTTCACCATTCATAGGAACTTGCAACAAAAATGTAGGCATGGGTGGTAAGGAAATGTGAGAAATGGGAGGCAACAACAGTACCTTCTACAGCCAGCTAGTGTGAAATAAACGAAACCAAAGTCACTACATACGTATAGTCTTATATTCTGCTTTTCTCCTGATGTAATGCCAGGAATATTAAAGAAATATTATTGGAGAAAATGATGTTTAATGGATGCCTAGAAGTTCATTTTATGGATGTGCCACAATCTCTTAACTGATCCCCTGTTTATAATTTTCAGTCTCTAAATAATCTGCCAATAAATACCTTTGTTTGGACTTCTATGTACCTCTACTTATTTTTTAAGGATAAATTAATCAAGGACAATTTTGCTAATTATCTAGAGCAGTGATTACTAATCTCACACCTAAAAGAATGCTTGAAATTGATGGCAAACTTAATAATTTTTTGTCTAGATTTGAGGAGGAGGTCAGAATCTCAAGACATGGAAGTAACATAGCAACTAAGTTATGTTTTATTATGAATCTTCTGTTATTGTCTATATTCAGTTCTTGAATAAAGGAAGATTTTTACACAGCGCAAACCCTTATTATTAGTTTATTTGTCCAGCCAGGGTGGTAAATTTATCACCATGTCATTTAATGAGCTAATTTCTTTTGAGAAGCAAGAAGTGAGCACTTTCTCTATGAAAAAGTCATTAACAAGCTTGATCTCTTTCTCTGGAAATGTCATCTTTCATCTCATGCAGGCTTAAAAGGTAAGCTGGTTAGAGTACTTTGAATTTCGCATTTTCTTGGTCTGGGGAAAAACATACTGAATTTTATTTTTTTCCATTCTGCAACAGCCTTGGCATACTTTCTCTCCTAATGAAATATCTCAGGGAAGCCTTTGATGGCCACCATTAATTATATCCAATGGCTTTTTCTTGGTGTTTCCTCCTTTCCTTCTTTGAAGTACTCAGGACTGCTGAGTGGTAACACGCATGAAGTTTTCTTGCCTTCTGTAAAGCCTGCATTTTCTGGGTCATCTGACTTCTTCTCCACTTGACTCTTCCTGGTTTCCCTCCGTGACTCCTTCCTTCTGTTTCTCACCAGTGCAGCATCCCCCACACTTCAGCCTTCTGCTCCTGTTCAGTCTCGCTTGGTGACCTCTTTTCTTTCAGACATTACTTTTCACTCTGTGAAGATGACTCTTCAAGTTCCATTTTGAGGCTTCCCCTCTTTCTTCTTACATGGGTTTAGCATAAATCTTCCTGATAGAAAATTTCCTTGGGCTTCTTACAAACACCTCAAACTCTGCATGATCCAATCCACATTTGTACCCTCTACTTCAAAATGGTTTTCTCTTGTTATTCTTTTTTTAATGTCTTTAACTCCTTCCTCCTATTCAATCAGTTGGGAATTCAAAGTCTTCTATAATTTGGTCCCAAGGCACCTATTCAACCTTATCACTTGTGTCCATCATAAATTTTTGCTCTACTCACCATCTCCAAACAGCCTGAACATTGCTCTCTTCTCGTTTGTATACAAATTAGTAAATTTACAAAATTCAAAAGTTTGGATTTAATGTTCTGTGTGATGTCAATCAAATTTCTCTCACTTCAGTCTTCTAAGTTAGCATAATAGTAACCTCCTTCATAGTGTCTGTGCAATGATTACCTAATATACGTGAAAGTGTCTAGCATGGCATTTGGCACATTATATACTTGCAATAAGTATTCGCATATTTGTTTGTTCATTTATCACTCTGACCTTCACAACTAACATTTGCTGTGAAAACTTTCATTCTCATGGCCCCCTAAACTCTCAACTCTAACCTCCTCTATCTTTCATTCATGTGTAAGTGCAAAGTGTTAGCTGGCATTCCTTGAGTAGGCTTTCTACAAATACACTAAGTACCTTAACATGAGAAACCCTGCTTCACATTTCTGTGCATAAAGGAAGTACTAAAAATATTGAATCCAGAACTACTCTCCTCTCAATTATCAAGCAAGTTTCATACCAAACTAGCACAGTATAGTAGAGGAGAAAACAGTTAATACTACTTGTTCATTTTAATCATAAATCAAAAGGAAGGTCAGGTACAAATGTTTTATTTCCATAACAAAGTGATATATTTGCTGAATGTCAATTCTTCCTGATATAAGTAGAAGTCAAAAATACACACGTGGTATAAAGGAGATACACACTTTGGCATGTTTATTAGAAACAGCACATGAGTATTTTGTAAGTTATCTAGAATTCTCTCAATTGACATTATCTTATATCGTAACATTTGTCTGGTAACTGGTTAAGTAGCTTCCTTTGATCTGTCATTTACAAACTAATTGTTTTTGTTCAAATGACTTGGTATTTGCATTTGTTGTTTTTCTTGTGTTTGCAATAAACTGAATAGTTGGATGCTCTTATTTTATTTCCAAAATTATAATCAAATCATTGGCATTGGCTTGTTAAGTTTTAGGAGAAAATAACTTTTTAATGATTTACAGCACCAGCATCTTGCTAATGCTACTTCTTCTGAAACAAATGCCTTCAGAATAATCTGTATAAATTCTAGATCATAATGGAGTTCTTCCCCAACAGGATAATGGCACATTTTAAAGTGCCCAAATGTAAAATTGAAATTACAACCCTAGTAAAATTGAGCCTCTTTATAATGGTATCTAAATCTCCTAGATGAAACTTAATGGGACAAAAGTACAAGACATTCTGTGGGAAGAGACAGGCTAATCCTGAGTCCTTAATAGTGGGCAGTAAACATTGTACAGATGTGGTAAGCAGCGTGGCAAACGCTTTCTTGCTTTTTTCTAGCACAGTAGATTTTATTAGCTTCTAGGACACCCAGGGTCCCCAGGAGATGTCGCAGAGATTGTACAGTGGGGGGTGGGAAAGATACGTGGCAGGGAGAGGGCTGAGGAAGACCAGCTGGGGGCTTCACCGACCACCGCTTCGGCTTTCTCAGTGACTCACATCTGATTTATATATGGAACCTCTGAGCAAGACAATGTTTGAAAGAAAAGATCTGCTACTAGAAAAACAATGATTAAGTATCTTTGTTTTAGAATCCAAGTAAAAATCTCTCAAATGAGGGGGCTGATATATTTATAGATGACAATGAACATTTTTAATCTAATTTCTCCAGTAGCCTTTCATTGGACCAATCATTTGAATTTGTAATCTTGGGAAGAAATTGAAGAAGCCCAATGCTAGAAACTGCTCCAAGAGTCTTCTCAAGTTGTACCCTTAGTCAGGGATTGCATGAAATTAAATATCACCGAGCTCTCCACCCCATCCCAACTCAGACACTGGTCCCTTGTTGAGACTCCTCCAGTTTTGAGGAAAGATTATGAGTCCTGTGCTCTAAGAGCCCAAATGTTTAGAGACCTAAACATTTCTTCAAGATGCCTTTCACATCTTGAAGAAATGCCCTTCAAGTTGCCTGCTCCTGCCCCATCTCTTGGTGGGAAATCACTGTAGAAGCAATTATGCTTTTATGAACAATGTTACTAAGCATCCCAGCCCTGTTGCTTGGCCATTGGCAATTCTTATCTCCTATCCTAGATCCAGCATGTTAATCCGTAAGCATGCATTGGCTTGGCCACACTCCTCCAGAAGCCATGGGGTTCACCTAGAACTTGCAGGAGTCAAGTACCTCCATGCCCACTTCCACCAGAACCACATAGCCCTTATTACCAAATTCCCAGGAGTTACATGCTTACAATTGCTGAGCTCTGTACTCTCTTATTAGTTAGCTAGGAGAGTATCTGCTTGAGCAGGAGTGTGACAAATTTTGTCAGTTCTGCTCTTAAAAACGAATCAGAATACTGGTATTAGTGCCACTTCTCCATGATTCATCACTTGTGAACTGAGCCACCATTGTTTTCGACTAGGAAAAGTTCACAGTAAGTATGTGTTCCATGACATACAAATCCTCTGAGATACTTAGTGAAAAAAGAGTTTCTGTGGTCAAATGTATTTGGAAAACATTGTGTCGCTTTTGGTGATTAACAATGCGCATTAGAAAGGCAAAGTGGGAAGGAATATTTCTTGAATTTATTTGATCATATTTTTCAGTCCTTTCTCCTAATCTCCCTTTCTTTTTCCCTCCCTTCCTCTCTGTTTTTCTTCCTTCCTCCATTTCTTTCGTTTTAGTAACATTAGTTATCCAGGGCTCCATGGGAAATGTATTAGGAAAACACTGTATGTACCTGTTTTAAAAAACATTGCGGTGAAAGTCATTTTTAAAAATCACCCCTGTTAATTGGTACCAAGCATTTGGGAGTTTTTCAGAAGTAAACTACTTTAAAATTGAATTCAGTTAATCCATTTTGGGTATATGGATCAGAAGCACAAAATGGCAGATTTGGGACAAGCCCTGTTAGCATCTCGTTGTCATTTTATAAACAGGGCACAGACATAGATAAGGTATAATCTTTCATACTGAATTTATAAAGAGGTTGAAAGAGCTATTTTAAGCAACTTAAGTACAGCAATAGAGATACAAGCTCTGGGCTCAAGACACGTGGGCTCAAACCCTGACTCTGACACTCACTGGCTGAGGGAATGTGGGCAAATATATCTGTGCCTCAGTTTCCTCATTTGTAAATGTGACGGCAATTGTATTGTCCTCAAAGAGTCATTGTGATGACTTAATAAGATTAAATAGCTGAACAGCTAAGCGTAGTGTTTGGTATATGGAAATAATACGAGATATTAACATTATTAAGCACATTAGTCAGGATTGCGTAGTTCACATAAAGTTAGAGGCAACACACAATTCTACAGAGACTTTGGAGGATCATAAGAATGGAGAAATGATGGGGAGGAAGGAATTATATAACTGAGGTCTCTATATTGATAGCCCCCAATACTTTGGTATATGTAACATTTTTTTTTTGGAGGAGAGTCAATTCTGCCTTGAACGTACAACTCACAAATCCTCTCAGTGTGAGGTGGTGGCTAGCAATTCTGGTCTGGGCATTTTGTGTGCTAAGGCAGAATCCTATCCATTTACCCAAAAGTCCATGGGAGACTGCATTTTTCTGAGAGAAACCACAGAAGGAAGAAAGTCTCCTCTCTGTGAGGCTAGCAAGCATGAGCCGCCATTCCCTACCTGAACGGGTAGGCAAATGCGATGTCAATGCTCAGGTTACTTTCTGTCTTGTTGACACAGTCCACACTCAGCCGCAGGCCTCCGGAATAGCCACCGCATGTTGCAAATGCAAAGATTGCAAAAAGCTGTGGAGAACAAGCAAACAAGAGAAGGCAGCCATTAGGATGATGTTGATCTAATGAGACATATCAAAGGGAGCTTAGTGTCCAGACTGAGAGAGGTTATGGTTCTTTTGAAGAGAAACATCATGTTTGGTTCGAGCTGGAGGATGAAAGGTAGAATGATGGTGTGGACTGGGGAGGTGGTATCTAAAAGAATAGTTTGGCAAGCTAGAGAAATATTGCTTGGAGAGTAATACAAGACAAGGACAAAATAGCTATGCTTGAGTGTGTGAAGAGTTGTCATGCTTCAGACAGTAGAAACAGAATCCCACAGTCAAAGACCTAAAAAGCAATACATCAACAGGTTAACAATGGATATCTCCAGGTAGGAAGACTTTGGAGTGTCTTCTTTTTGTTTGGCTGTATTTTCTGCAATAAACATGATCTGTCTTTTGGAATAATGTAGATGGGTTTTTAAAAAGACATGGTCAGAGAATTCTAGAGCTAGAAGTTTGAGGAAGAGTGGGTTAGTATGTAAGAGGTGCTATTTCAGAGCACAAGATCTCAGTGTATTTCAGTCTCAGACCCCCACTGATGGTTATATCTCTGTATTGGTTATTATATCTAAGTCATCTATTAAAAGTTTCAACTTCTTACCAGTTAATGTCATAGCCTAGTATGATGTAGAACATAAATCTGTGGGGAACCAGGCACCAAAAATTAGGAGCAGAAACTCAGAAAAGTCTTCTAGAAAGAAGAAACACCTAAGAAGGTGTGATGGCCCAAGACAGGAAGTAAGCAAATGCCAAACTTTGTTCATTTCATAGTTTGGCTAACTTCAAAAGAATTTCCTGCTCATTTCCAAAGAAAGTCAATCAATGACACTTAATACTAACACATGTTGCAATATTGCAATTTATCTTGTATTAATTTTGGAATTCAGTTCCAGCTTCTTGAAGTAGCTTGGGGTCCCTACCAAGAACACAGGCTCACTTTGCATAGTGAGAGGAGTTATTGTACAGGAGTCAAGTGCATGGGCACTGGAACGTGACCTTGGAAAAGTTACTTAGTTTCCCCATGCCTTGATTTCCTCATCAAAAATTGCATTGATAATAACTCTTTTGGGTGGTTTTGCCATTTGATATGAAACAATTGCTGTGGGCAAGAAGGCTGCTGGAGCTGGGGAGATCACCAAGTCTTTCCAAAAAGTGAAATGAATATTATCCATAACACTTGCCACCTCAATCAGTGGTGGAAAAACAGCCTCAGAATTATTTGTCTCAATTGGCCATTTAAATTTTATAGGAAAAGACTGGCTAAGAGTAACCAGGCATTTAAAACCTTCACAGGGAAAGCGATGTTTTGTGGGCTGTTTTTGTGTGTGCGGTGGTTTTGAGTTATTTGTTTTTTAAAACCAGTATTTTTAACATGGAAACAACTTAACCAAAAGATATAGTAGTTGTATTAAGACAAAATGTGTTAATATGTGTGAACGCTAACATGTGTAAAGCATTTATGTGGAACAGATCTTGGCACAGCGCTGGCACTCCATGAATGTTAACAGATATTATTACTGCGAATAGTGGATGCTCCTTGATAAGATGCTCCAGGCCATAAAATGAGGAATTTAGACTAATCCCTAACTAAATCTACAGCACTGTTATCCCCAGTGAACCAACATCCAAGCAAGTCCAGAAAAACTGATCTTTTTTTGCTTTTTGCTTTGTTTACTTTTCTTGCCTAGAACTTGATGAAGCATTCAGAAGCTATTCTATCCCATCCCACAATCTGAGGGTGAAGCACAGAATGCCAGGTCTCAAGGGAAACTAATCTTTATCCCTGTGGTATGGATTTGCTTAATTCTCATGTCAGCTCTTCGTATTAGTAGGAATACAGAGAAATTTTAATTGTTCAATGCTTAAGTCTAGGTTTCATTACATAATACTGGATGTGCCAGCCCCTTGTGTCATGTCAAGATAGCATCTTTGGTAAGACTTCTTCCAAAAGAAAGTATAGAGCAATGGAGTCCGAAGCCCCATGCTACAGCTACGGAGATAACCCTTTGTGTCTCCAAGTTTCCTCATCTGTAAAGAGGGATATCTCCTATATCTCCCTGAAATGACGAGAGAATGAAAGGAGAAGGAGTAGGTATTTATGAGCTTCCTTCTTCCAATTCATGCAGAGATTCATGTGATGTTTATACATATGCATTTCTCTGGAGCAAGAATCCTACGTGTATAATCAGTAGCTGCACACATAAGGTAAGAAGGGATTATCTATTGTGGCCACTTTAAAGTGCCTCTCGTGGACCAGGTATTGTTCCCAGCACTTAACATATGTGGTCATATTTCCTAGTGACAACAATTTTGCATGTGTGGGTAGGGTTGTGTGTATGTGTATATATGTGTATGAATGAAGTTTAATATTCCTGCATTAAAGATATGGTAGAATAGCATGGTTGCTTCAAAAAGTTGCATCCAGAAAATTCCTTGAGACATTAACACACAGCAAATGAGAGTTGAAGGACATAAAAACAAATCAAGTCAATTTCAGTATTTAGTAGCTATAAAGAAACTACCTTGGCTTTTCGTCTTATATTAAAGTGCTTTATAAACAGTAAGGTATTATTAACACTGTCATGTAATACAGATGGAATGATAATTACATACTTAACTAGTTCAAAATGTTAGATATATGGAAAGGGGGGCTCAAGACTATTGAAACCACGCACACCATTATTTTTTCTTTTAGTTTCCATTGAGCTCTGAAAATACAAGACATTGTACTTGAGTTAAGTATCATACCTATGGGCTTTCTGATTAAGTTTCTCTCCTGCCCATAGTCTTCACTGATTAAAGGGAAATCATACTGTGTGACCAATATCAAGTTCACACTGGTTTGGTGAGGATTAAACAGATAATGGCTGTATAACACTGGAAGAGTCAGATCCTGCTGAGTGAGTAACTTATCACAGGGATGGTTGATTCCATGTTTGGGAGAGTAAAATCAACTCCTCCAGGGTTCATCAGCCAGGGGCGTGGGCCTGTAATTAGAATACATCAAGACAGGGTGAGGAGAGGGGACTGGAGGTTCTTTGAAGGGGTTGAGATTCTCTTGGTGCTGCAGAGAGTTGTAGAGTAGGAGGGAACTTCCGAAATCCTCCCAGGACTCCACCCAACCACTCCACCTTAGGTGGGGGAGCGGAACAGCTCTGGGGTGAGGCAGACCTGAGTTTGAGTCCCATTCCTAGCTGTGTGACACTGAGTAAATTACTTCACTTCTCCAAACCTCAGTTCCCACATCTACTAAATCAAGACTAACTCACTGATTTCATTCGGTAGGTGTTTAATGGTAGACTTACCATATGCTAGCTGTTGGGGAGCAGAAAGGCAAAAAAGTCAAAGACAAAGATAAGGAAGGTCCCTGCCCGTCATGGGGCTTCATTTTAGATGGAAGAGACACAACCCCAAAGAACATGCAAATAAAGTCATCACAAGTCGTGTTCGATGTTTTGAGGGGAGGCTATTCTGCGCAGAAGTTATGCCTGAGGGTGTTTAAGCTAAGACCTGCAAGAGGAATGAGAGAGAGGAAGCACTGAAAAAGTGGGGGCACAAGTGCTGTGGCAGAGGGAACAGCTTATGTGACAGTCCTTGGGGAGGAAAAGCTTGACAAGTTTAAGGAGCCAGTGGAAGGAAGCCAAGGTGGCAGGTGGATGGCAAAAGAGGTGGAGAATAATAATATTGACCTCAAATGGTTGTTGTTCTTGTCAACTGAGAACACATGTGAAGCATCAGGCTCATTGCCCTCAATAAATGTTAGAGTATTTTCTCCTTTTTTGTCATCTTTTTCCCCCCTTCTTACTACTTCAGCTACTACTAGTACTATTACTACCACTCTACTGAAGAAACTGAGAATAGACAGGAAAATTAACTTTCCTCAACTCAGCTAGAAGCAGAGTTGGAAATGGAATCCTGGTCTCTGGGCTCTCTGGGTCAGTGTTCTTCTAATTAGCTCTAGAACTGCAGGAAGAACAATTTTTGGCCATGTGAATCGGAGGTGACTCTCAAAGAGTCCAGTTTTCTTTGCCCAGATATGCACCATGGCTGCCTTAGTGACCTGAGGTTCTCCACGTTTCTCCTGAGTGTGTCACATACCTGCAAGCTCATTACCAAATGCATGCTTTGTCGTCACTTTCTTTTTATTCTTTCCTTACTCCCTTCTTATCCTTCTTCCCTCCTTCCTCCCTCTTTTTATCCTTGATGGGGTGGAGGAATTTAGAAGGAAGACCTTGGAAGACATTGTTAAGAGAAAGAACCTTCCCTGACTTGAAAACTGATCCTCTGAGAAGCTCTTAATATTAGAAACAGGAAGGGTTGTGCGTCTTATAGATGCTCACCTCTGTAAGACTAAGGCCTATTCCTGATGCAGATAATATCCTCTTCTGGGAGAAGGGGAAGATAAAATAACTTTCTGCTATGCAGCCAGATTGGAATGAGAACTGAAGGTGAGATCTAGAAGACCAAGGAAGGAGAAAAGCCTGAGCGGCCAGCATGAGTGTGTGTGTCGGGGGTGAGGATGTCGAAAGAGGGTGCAAGAGAGGAGCTAGAGAGCAAGATCTCCAGCTGAGGCGGACCCTGTGATGAACATAAGCAGCTTGCTGAGGGACGTTAAGACATGGTGTGTGTGTGCACATTCGTCCTCAGCCAGCACACTGCTTGCTTTCTGGTAATGCAGTGCGCTAGCTCACCTTTCTAGACATGGAAAGCATAACCAGGGGCAAAAGCCCATTACCCACTTAGGTGGAATTATAAAACGTCTTTCCTCAAGCTCCCAATTCTCCTCAAACAAAGCAGAAACCTCACCCTCCAGCACATTCTAAGATAATCAATATCATAACCACTGGTCTAATAATTGACCTCCCTTGAGTTCAGGAGACCAAAATAAATCTGCAATTAACTCTCATTTTACTACTGTCTTGGATGATCTATGGCTCTTACAAAAAATTACTTTCAAAATGACAAAATTAGCCAACAGAGTCTCTTTGTATGTAGCCTTATTAGAAATACATTTAGGTAGAAGAATATAGAATTGTCCTGTGTTTTCTGGCTTAATAAGCATCCACACACCAGAATCACCCATAGCAAGAATGATGTCTTTACAGTTAATGACAACAAAGGTTTTCCCCTGGAAAGAGGACAAGCAGCTCCCTCCTTTGAACTAATTGAACCACACAGGGAATATCAATGAAAGATGATATTAATCCTTCTGGTTAATCTGCAAGTCATATTTAAAACAATAAGTTAGGGGAAGAAGATAGCCTGATTATTGGCACTTGTAAGGATCCTCGGTCTGCAGTGAAGTCAGAGAGAGGATGTCTCCCAAAGCCTGGTACACAACTCTAGGCATGAAGGATACCTTGGAAGAAACAAGAGGGAGTAAGGAGACTGGTAGGAAAGGCATTGAGAGATTAGGACCAAGCAGTGGTGCTCATATTACCACCAAGCCGAGTGTGCTACCAACTAGGTCTCCCAGGGATAAAGCTGTGATTTATAGCATTTGCTGGTTTCAATAGCATAAATATTTCTACCATGGCCAATTCCAAGCTACCAACATGATACCTCTGAATTTGGACTGGGAAGAGATCTCCACAATCCGCTGTGCTCCAGCACATCCCTGCCACCAAGGGACTCCCTTGGGACAAGAACTTTCATCCACTTTGGGCTTATTTCATAGATTTACTCCTTTCCTACCAGCTACACTTATTCCTTCCTTCATTCATTCACCCGTCCAACTACTTATTCCCTTATTTAGTTGGTTATTGTGGCAGAGGCTGTTGATGCCTGTGGACATCTGCAGCTGCAGGGGGACAGTTCTTTTACACACCAACGGCTTCCTCCCTCACACACCTGAGTCTCTCTGCTAAGGGCTTTCTCAGGTAGCATGAGTGTGCTTGGCCTGTGACTGGAGTTGCACAGGTAGAAGTTCCCGGGAGTTAATTCCCTCGCAGCTTTCAACCAATGTGGGATGGAAATTGGTGGGCAAAAACTCCAGTGTTCTTGTCCATCTGTGGGACAGTTCTGAGGTGTGTTCTGTACAGTTTCTCCAAGGGTGCCCATTGGGACTGAGCCCCAGTTGCTCACAGGAGCAACTGGCTCATGGGCACACCCTTGGCTGGCTTTGCTTCCTTCCCCGTCCCACTGCCCGCTGTCATTGTGCTTCTTGACATCACCTCTCAAATGAACTTCGTGTCTCAGGACATGCTTTTGGGAAACACAGCTAAGGCAGTTCTCATACACTGACTGAGTGAGCACCTGGTAGTTTTCAGACACTGCAGTGGGCCGTAGGACTCTGTTAATAAAGGAAATCACATTTGCCTGGCCACCTCACCTTACACCTTTCTGCCTCTGGCATTATCCAAATAAGCTGAGCTCTTCCAGCCACAGAACCTTCATGCTCTCTGTCTCCTTCACCTGAAACTTCCTTCCTTGCATGCTCTGCATGGAGGGCCCTGCTCAACCTTTCTTTTCCTTTTAAAATAGGAAGTCTTTGACTACGACATCTAAACCAGGCTTCTCACCCAAGTCTACTCCCACCACTGCCCCATTATCCCATTTTTTTAACATGAGCAGACTTTATAAAATCTGTATTTGTGTGATATTATTTATTTACTTGCTTGTGTTTTGTTTTACCACTTCCCTGAGGGGAGATAGTACACTTGTTTTTGTTTATTGCTGAATATCTATCACTTTGCATAGTGCTTAGCATGAAGCAGGTGCTCCCTAAATGCTTGTGACTTAAAAAGTGCAATAAATAAATAAATAAAATAAAGACATACCCTTTCCCCACCTCCAGGGAACTTGCTTTCTATTTGAGGACACAGACAAGTGAATGAACAGGTATTCTGATGGTGCTTTACTGTGGTGCAGGAATTGGAGTATGTTAGAGAAAAATATGCTACATACTTTCAAGGGAGGGGAGGGGACAGAAGCTGTCTGGAAGGATGGATAGCTAAACAGAAACCAGGAAAACTTGCCTGATTTGTCCAAGTAAGAGGGAAGAGAAGAGTGTTTTAGGCAGAGAGCAGCAAGTCAAAGACACACAAGTGAGCAAGGGAAGCATTTTTGGGCTGTGCAGTTGTATGACTGGAACATCTCTTGTAAGGTGGGAAGAAGGAAGTGACTCAGTTCAAAAGGGAGGCATAAATGAGTCAGGTATAGGAATCCAAAAACTACAGCCCCTGAGCCATATCCAGCTTCTCTGATTCATTTATATGTGGCTACTCACATGCTATGATGTAGAGTTGAGTACCAACAACAGAGAGCTGCTGGACCACAAAGCCACACGTGTTTACCACCTGGCCTTTACAGAAATAGTTTGCTAATATGAAGAAACCTGGGTCTTTCACAGGCTTATATTTTCAGCGGGGGAGGGGTGTGAACAGATTTACTATTCAGAACGGTCACACAGGTTGTAATGGAAAGTGTGGATTGGCAGAGGGTGGGACTAGATACTGGTAGATCAGGAAGTGTCTTACTTCCCCATGATCTGAAAACCCCTTGCCAACATGACCATTCCTCAGGCATCTTTGTATTCCTCATTGTAGGTGGCACATAAATTTTATCGAGTGAATGAATACATGAATGAATGGGCCAGAGGAGGTGAGAGGATGAAATGCTTGGAAAAGGGCATTTTGGCACTGACTAACTGGGTAATAAACATTACGATGATGATGATAGTAATAATAAAGTAACTACATTTAGTTCTGTGTGCCAGTCTCGTCATTAAGTATATTATTTACATTGGCTTATCTAATCTTCTCCATTTCCCTCTGAAGTAGGAACATAATCCCTACTGAGGTTAAGCAGCGTGGCCAAGGTCGTATGGTCTATTGGTAAGTGAAGTAGTCATGGCTTCAACTCAAAGCTGCCTTTCCCTAAAGTTCATCTTCCTTCTTTCCAACTCTCCCAGGAGTGTGAAGGGGCTTTCTAATTGAGGCTCCCTCTGTCCCATCAACATTCAGAAAGCCACATGAGGGCCAAATGAAGTATCTGTAAGACAAAGCCTTGGTCTCCCATGCTGATGACAGTGGAAGGTCCCATATTTTGCTTCAGCAACGTAAGCCTCCACTCTGCGGCACTGCAAGCCATCAGGGGAAGGGAATTAGAGTCTGGCATAACAGGAATATTTGAAAAGTCTGATGTGAGTAGATTATGCCAATTATACTTGACGAGTTCCTCCTCCTAGTTGTCAGCCACCCACAGGTGGGAGTGCTGGATTTCTTGCCTTCCTGCAGCTCCATCATTTAACAGCTGATGGGTTAAAGAAGCCCAGACTCTCCCTGTGCACGCCCCTCTGATGAAGCCCCCTTGTCCCTCCTTTTATGATTTGTCTTGCGCTGATGGGCCATTAGTCCTCAGCAACCGCAAAGAGCATTTCTAAGTACGCCTTTGTATACAGGAGGTGATGAGCTCAACAGTGGCCCTGAAAAAGTTAGGAATACATACTGTCAGGATATCTTCTAGTGCAGAAGGAGCCTTTGATTAACTGTGGCTTCCCTCACACTCTGCTCTCTGCATAGAACATCCCCAGTAGACTGAAGAACACCTCTAATGTAATGGTCTATTTCTATTGATCTTTGTCTAAGTCTTTCTTTTCATTTTTCTTCTATTAATAATTGGAGTTTTCTAAAGAAATCGACTAAACATCTTCTTGACCACCAGTTTATGGTTACTGCAATGGGTATATAATACTTTAACCCAGAAGGCTTTTGTGAATAACCCTGTAACACCTCAGATGGTACCTCCACGTGAAGGTAAAAACTGCAAGTTGTCCCTGGAAGACAGTAGAATTTTATTTTATTTTGAGGCAGTGAAAATGATTGTTAAAAAGCTTTCCCCATAGAGCAGCTGTGGTTTTTTCCCCTGTCTGTTGTATGTAACTATTTGTGTTCTTAAATGCTCCAATATCCTCCACGCTGCATTCCATTTCAGGCTACCTGTCAAAAATGGGATACGGTGCACTTCTAACTGCTCCATGATTTGTGTGAAACCTTCCCAGGCAAAAGCGGCCTTACAGAATCAGTACTTCACACCATCAGCTGAGGAATTTTGACCAGGCTCTACCGAAGGAGAATTCCAAATTACTCACAGGGCAAAAGAAGTTTCTCTTTTCATTTTCTTAAATGTGCAGCCTTGGAACTGGATCACTTAGCAAAGTATTTGGCTGCAGGTAACGGAATACCTGACTTAGAGTGGCTTAAACAAATAGAGGTTCATTTTTTCCACACATATCAGAAAGTCCAGACCTAGATGGCTGCTAGTATTGATGACGTCTGGCCCAACATTTCTTTGGTTCTTACGGTCTTCGCCTCAAAATCACAAAATGGCCGCTGTGTGCATGGACACCTTTTGCTGCATGAGAGACTAGGAAGTGCTTTTTAGGGGAGGGAGGCAAGGAACCAACGGTTGGAAATGATTGTCGGGTCAGTTAGTCTCCATTGTCTGCCACAGGAACTGATGAGAGGAAGCTGGAACAAGCTTGCAAGGCATTTCATAAAGGGCAAGTGCATTCAGCATCTGGTCATTTCCTTCTCCCAATAGTGTCTAGAGAGCCCCAAGCCTTTATATAATGGGTGAAATTTAACTCTTGCCTATGAATTAAAATATGAATTTCTGTTTAAATTTCATTTTCCCACATAAGACTTTAAAATAAAACACATGGCTGAAATAAGTAAAAAGTAATTTGGAAACAATCTTCATGCCTATAAAAACTATAAATAAATAAATGATGAGACATTCAATCAATGGAATATCATGCATTGGTTAAAAAGGGTATAGAAAGTTGCTTATAATATTTTGTCAAGTAAAAAATATATAAATAAATTGCCAAGTACAATATACATGTATTGCATTTTTGTAAAAGAAAAGATTTATACAGTGTATATATTTTTTACAGATATTGAAAATGTCTAGAAAGACAGCACTGAAGTATCATTAGTTGTGACTATTGAGAAGTGGAATTTAGAGTCAGAATCTCAGTTTTAAATTATTTTTGTGTTGTTTCTTTTTTTTTTCTAAGCACCTGGTAAATCTTCAATGTGTAAACAAAAGAATAACCATCACAAACACTTAAAAAATAATATAACCTGTCTTCCAAAGTTGTCTTGGGGTAAATTCCTAGAATACTAGTAATTCTTACCAGAAATGACTAGTTTATAAATGCATGAATTGTTTCAATTTTTTCTAGTAAACATGTGTAACTTTTGTACTAAAAAAAAGATTTTCTTAAAATTGCAAATTTAGACAACATCTGGGTAACTTGAGCAAATTAACTTCAGACCTGTCATTAGATGTTTGTGCTGTTTTTCACCGTTATTTGGATGAAAAATGTGAAGTCAAAGAAAATCATTCCTTTTTGGAATTATTTTCAATAGCACTTTCAAATTATTTATATTTATAGAGATTATATAGTAGAAGAACATTTTTGACCTGCTTATTTAGGAAAATATTTTGGCAAAGTCTCTCTTTAGAATCAAGGTAAAACTATTTCAAAATATACCATGGGAGCATATGGCTCAAGTATAGCATTAATCATTAGCTGAGTGAAAAGAGCAACATTCATCAGATTGAGTAAGAATAATTACTTTTAAAGAAATCAATTCCAATTCTCTCATATTCATCATAATGGAATAACAAGATAAATAAAACTTCAACAGAGCTGAGATCATTTCTGTGACACCTGATTAGAGAGAGTCTTGTGAATTAATTTCTTGCCCATGGTAGTATTTTTGAACTTGACATTTTTCCTGGGTAAATTTGCAATATGAACTTCCTGAATTTTCTTTCCTACCATAACCATATCTTAGTGCATTGAAGAAAATCATTGACGACACATATCTTAACTGCATACTTCTGCTTGATAGGAAAATTAGAGCAAGATAAGCTCATGCACACAGCAGCCGTTCTGTAGTTCAATAATGTGCATTGGATATGCAGACAGGAATTACTCCTTGCCAGAAGTTGTGCTTTCATGATAATGCGAATGATTAAATTTTTAAAAACTGAAGATAAGTGAAAACCCTCAACTCCCCTTTGCTTTATTTTTTAGAGTAGGCCTCAGATTACCCTGTCCAGTGTTCTCTGAACAGGAAATAAAATTCCAGGTGGGATTCAGTTTTGGTCGACTTTAGTATATTTGATGCGTCTTCTTGAACATTTAAATATTTCATCAACTAGAGTTGTATTTACAACCACAAAGCAATTTAGAATACCAGAGGGTTATTCTGGAAAAAAATACTGATCAATAACCAATTGGCCACATTCAAGTAATGTCTTTTCACTACATGATGAGTCATTAAGCAGAGAAATCTCTCTCGTCTCCACTCTTTTTTCTAAAATTCGGTTTTCCCTTAATGAAAGACAAGCATAGAGCCCTGTTAATAGAATAGTAGGAGATTGTCATTGTATTTTTTGTTTTTTAAGCATGTTTTTTTGCTGTATTAGTAAAATCCAGGGTTTAGCAACTACAGGCCATGAGTATAAACAAGCATCATATTTAAGCTTATCATCCAAGAGGTGGCAACCCAGAATTAGTCACAGAACCATTTATTGTCAGAAGGATTTTTAAACATGCATGTAATTGTGCACAGAGATTTGAAAACCTTTCTATGTTTTACTTCCTTTGAACACCTCATCGACAAGTTGCATTTCTATATTGCTTATATGTCTCAAGATCACAGACTCATTTTGATCAATCTGATTCTTGACCTGGAAATCAATATTTGAACCTCTCAGATATGAGGTGTAGTCATCAAGTCATCTCTCTCTAGCAACAGGAACTTGCTACAATATATTACTTTGATTGTATAATGAAAAAGAAACAAACCTAAAATAGGCAATTAAAAGACAGTGCAAAATATCAATCATATCAAAAAATTTCCCAAATACTACAGTAGAACTTCTCGATGAGCAGTTTGAAGTATATTCTAAAGTAGAATTTTCTGATTATAATTCTAATCATAATATCGACAATTGCCGCTGCTACTTAGCAAGTTTCTATTTGTATACAGCAATGCACTAGGTGCTTTACAGACATTATCTCATTGAAATCTCATCACCTTGTGACACAGTACCATAATTATCCCACTTCAGAGATAGGTAAACCATGGCTTGGAAGGGTTAAGTGATTGATCTGAGGCCACACAGATAAATACCCTTTAAATCCATGAGTTCATAACTATACTAAAAGGAACTTAACATAAGAATCTAATTGGTCACTGTTAGAAGATACTAAGGAACAAATTCATTAGTTTAAAAACTGGTAAATAAAAGAAAAGACTCAATCATTTATATTGCTTTTCTTTAAGAGTGCTACCAGCAGGTGACTAAAAAATAGAAGAAAGGAAGTTCTCTTTATAAAAGTATTCAAGCTAGGTGTGGTGGCCTGTGCCTCTAGTCCAAGCTACTCAGGAGACTGAGGCAGGAGAACTGCTTAAGTCCAGGCATTGGAGGCTGCAGTGAGCTACAGTCATGCCACTGTATTCTCTAGTAGACTGAGTAACAGAATGAAACTCTGTCTCAGAAACAAACCAAATCAAAACAGACCTAAGATACTTACTACACTTGCTCTAGGGAAAAAATGATAAATAATAATTTTTAATAAATGAAATATAAGACAAGTTTTTTTCTGAACTCTGTCTCTTTCTTGCAACTTTGAAACTTATTTTCTTATCTATCAAGCTCTACAGTTCAAGTTCACTATACTTTTCATGAAAAACTGAAGTTGAAATGAGTGGACATATCTTTTCAAGGTGACAAACCCAGGGAGCAGCAGTGGTGACAGAAACACAAACATGTCTGACTCAAGTGTCAAGTCAGGCTACCCTAGCACTTGAGACATAAGCCCACCCCCATCGTGCTTACCATGGTGCTCAAAGACCACCCTCCCAAGAGCCACTGCACCATTTCTGCATCCCACTGTGTGCTGAAGTGCAAATTGCTTTGCAGGTTCTTCTACAACCTCACTTCCCTCACAACCAGCACCTAATTGGCTAACCACCAATGTAGCTCCAAGAAATGGAAAGTGGGGATGCGGGAAGAAAAATCTTAATGTCTCAAGGGGTTAGCTTTTTAGATAAAAGTTGTACCAGAAGACTGCTCTCTGCCTCAGGACACCCAGCAAGGTGTTCCCCAGTGGTTCCAGCCCCATACTTCATTCTGTTCTCTGCAAAGAGGTGACCCACAGCTGATATCCACTAGACACTCCAGGAGACATGGCTGGTATGGACATTTCTGGGTCATGCCCAGACAGTTGGGAAACCCATGACCAGGAAAAGACAGGAGAGTGGCTGAGGCCACATCATCCTGTAAAGTTTCCAAAGAAGAAACTCAACCTAAAGGCCAGGCATGGTGGTTCACACCTATAATCCTAGCACTCTGGGAGGCCAAGGCAGGAGAATCACTTGAGGTCAGGAGTTCAAGACCAGCCTCAGCAAGAGCAAGACCCCTCTCTTCTAAAAGTAGAAAAAAATTAGCCGGTGTCCTGGTGGGCGACTATAGTCCTAGTTACTCTGGAGGCTGAGGCAGGAGGATCATTTTAGCTCAGGAATTTGAAGTTATAGGGAGGTATGATGATGGTACTGCACTCCAATCTGGACAATAGAGTGAGACCCTGTCTTAAAAAAAAAATACACACACACACAGACACACACACACACACATATATACACACATATATGGGGAAAAAACCATGAACAAAGTCAAAAGACAATTAATTAACTAGAAAAATTATTTATAACATACACCATAGATAAAAGGCTAACATCCTTACTATACAACAATGTTAAAAGTTGACTAAAGGGGGAGGGGAGAGGTGGTCAAAAAAAATTAACTAAAGAAAGTTCCTGTGGAAAATGGGCAAGTGTTTTTGCAGCACTGCATAGGATGATATATGAATATAGTTATGAGGTGTATTTTTAATGCTGAATCTCATGACAATAAAATAAATGCAAATTAAAACTAC
>CAUYSK010065098.1:0-27646 GCA_963575035.1 Avahi laniger
AGTTTGTTAAGTACTTCTAGAGCAAGGTTCTATAACATGGCTATTGGTACTACCATCAAATGGCAAGCTTAATATTAAAAATTAGATTCTTCACAGAATAGACCTCAAATAGTAATACTGGTATATAAAAAAGAATACTAGGTGACAGAAGAACTGAAATGTGACTTGCTCAAATCTTTATCTTACTTGAGACTTTTAATTTATTCATAAATAGACATAATAAAGAAGTAATTTAACAGGACAAATAATGAATTTTTAGGCACAATAAAACGTCTTGGAGCTTCTTTATCCTAGTGATCTATTCCTTTCTAATTAATGGTAGCTATCTTTGGTATTTCAATTCATTTAGTTCACAAAAGGTATTATAACAATAAACTAGGTTTCTCTGAAGATTGGGAGCAGACAAGCCAAAATGAATGAAGCAGTGAGAATAGTCAACCTAAAATTCAACCTTAAGAATTCAGAATGTTTAAAATTGAAAGTGAACTGTATTTACTTTTCTTTATTCCTCTAAAATGATAGGATAATCCTTAATGTTTTATAATATTTTTCTGAATGTATTTTTTCAATGAAGGATCTAAGAAGATTACTAATGCTAGATAGTAATCTTTTTTTTACTCTTTGACAAAATCATACATATGAATAGTTTAATAAATTTTGAAAAATAGCAAGAGATTTTAGTCTGACAGTCTCAAACTTTGATTTTGTACTATTAAACCAAATGTAAAGTAGCACATCAACATTATTCCATTTTGGTGTATTAAGGAAGATGTATTAGCATCTCATTAAACAAGCTCAGTGGTAATTATGCTTATCAGTAAACATAATAATTATAAGTATTTAAAATGGCTAATATTTTTTGAGTAGTTATGCTGTGGCAAGCATTTTAGCTTTCACATATATTATTTCATTCTTCACCAAAATCCTAGATGCTGGAAGTTATTATTATCTTAATTTACCCAATG
The DNA here is from genome assembly GCA_963575035.1 of Avahi laniger. Lineage (NCBI taxonomy): Eukaryota > Metazoa > Chordata > Mammalia > Primates > Indriidae > Avahi > Avahi laniger. The sequence continues at coordinate 966 of CAUYSK010065098.1, forward strand.
GCCCACAGCTAAGAAGTGGCTATTGTTGGTCTTTTGAACTCCAAAACTCAAGCTTTTAAATACCATGCTGTAGAGTCTCTCTCCTTTTTTTTCTTTTCCTTTTTGACATGTGTGATTATAGCTAACACAAATTTTCTATCTTTCTAAAAGCTATGATTTTATGTAATCATAAAATGATTTTTATGTAATACCATATGTGAAAATAGTCCTAAAGTTCATTGAATTAAAAAAAAAAGTAGCAATAATTTCCTCTTATACTTACAGTTATAAGTAAGTCAAAGTCTCTTCAGACTCTGAGAGAATGAGTTTATTTTTACTTATTAATTAAGAGAGAACTATTCTGCAATTCCACATATAATCATGCTATCTTAATTTATCTACCCAAACCACTTTTTTGGTGTGCTTCAATGTCTAACTTAAAGACAATTTGAAAGCAAAAGACTTTCACTTAGTATGTCCTTTCAGTAATGAAAATTTCAAATTACTCTGAATGAATGACAAGGAGAAAGTATTATGATAGAATTGACCTTACTTTAAAAGCAAAAATAATTATATTAAATAATACTGTAAATTTCTGAGTTTAAAATACAGATTTCATTTCAACAGAAGTTCAAAGACGCTCATTGAAAAAAATACTAGAAGAGAAAGGTCAAATGTGTTCTTAGACTCAAAATATTTACAACCATTTTCAACGCAACCATTAAATCATAAAATTAACAATTCAGACTACTTAGGGACAGACCTATGGCTTCCTTCTCACTCTTTTCCCTGACTTGATATTTATGTAAACTATCTCTATCTTTTTATCTATATATATTAGGTTATTAATTTTTTCTATAAATAAACATTTGATTTTGGAAAAGTTAGAAAAAACTATTTGTTTTATTCTTATAAATAAAAATCAACTATTTTTGACTATTACAGTATGTTACATTCTTTGGGTGGGAAGACTATAGGTTCTTCTATTTGATTATATTTCTTTATTATTTTTCAAAATTCATGGAACTTAAACCAAGAAAAAATAAATCAATGGACTAGGAAAAATAAATAAAATAGGAACATTGAAATTGTAGTTTTATTTCTTCACCTTCTGTATTCATAGAAAAACACAGTAATATTTGATTGTATTCTGCTGTGAATAATTGATGTTTACAATAACAACCTTGAGACGTTTCAAAATTCTAATCAGGACATTAAAACAGAGTATTTATTATGTAAAATCAAATATAATCCCTTGAATTCCACTGGTGCTAATGTTCAATATTTTCAAGTATCGTTTGTTTGACTCTTATTCAAATGCCAATATTTGCATAGTTTACATGAACTAATATATACCAGTACTTCCCTAAGTATTAATAAATTAAGATTCCATAAGTCCTTTTAGTGTAACTTTGTGAATCAATCAATCATACTTGATATTTTTTAGAAGCATTTTTTATGATTATTGAAGACACTTTCATTACAAAAAATATGGAGACCAAAAATCAGTGGAAAGAAGGAATAAAATATATATAATCAACACTATCATTTGTTTTTAAGATAAAATGAGTATCTCAGTCAAAAGAACGAACTTGTGTGGTCAGATGTCCTAGTGGATAGTAAAACAGGCTTGTATTAAGAACTCTGGCTGCTTTGAAGCCCCAAACAAAACTGATTTCAGTTGTTTATGCTCTATGATTTCATGTATGAAATCCACTTTAAATTATGAATTGTTGTCCAAAATTCATTCTAGCTCTTCTTTGTTTTATATTTTACAACTTTCTATCTTTAGGAACTTTTGCTGAAACATTGGTCAGAAACATCACAGGTTGTACCCCGGGTCTGTGGTCAGGATCTTACTGGAGTGTTATAAAAAAGAAAAATTATCAATACTTTTTAATTCATTTATTTACAAAATTAAATCCTTATTACATTCTCTAATGTGGTTAATAATCAGATGATATTTTCTTTTTCAAAAAGAAATTCTATAGTTGGAATTCAACAGTTGTAGAAACTCAGGTTGCTGAGAGGAAGAAAGTAAATTATTAATCATTCAATCAAAATGCTGTGTATACTATTGTGTCATTGACAAGTTATTTACCTATATTAATTTCCCATATTAAAAATAATTTTCCACATTCCAAAGTTATAATAGAAGACAGTGTATTTAATTTTAGCATACTGAATACACAACTGTATTCTTTTTAGAAAATGCTCTTTGTGTAAAATGCTTCAGAGTATTAATACATTATTTAGAGTATGTGATAGGAGGCATCAGCAAATAGTGAAAAACTCTAAAAATGTGGAAAAGTTCTTCCTCAAAGAAAGTAATTTCTTTGCCCCAAACATTTTATTTTAAGTCTATTAAATCAATATCTGTGTTTAAACACAGATATTTAATAAAACCTCTCACAATTTTATAACTTCAAGATATTTTCAACAAAATGTAAAATTAATGAAACAACAAAATGGTTTGTATCCAGAGATTCTCTAGTTGTAAATTTTTTTCCCTTCCCTCCTGCCTCTAGTTGTAAATTTTAACTGGAATACATTTGATAAAAATTTTAACCCAGTTAGGAATTTTCATGTTGTAAGTTTCTACTTTTGGGGTAGGTCTTTTGACTGAGAGAAGCAATTTGATTTGGCAGGAAATCCTCAATGAGATAGGACAATTCCAAAAACCTCATCCTGATTGGATTATTTAAGTCAAAACTAGGGGAAATAGGAATAAGTTTCCTGCCCTTTTTTCAGGTTTTTCCAAAAGGAGAGAAGAGTGAAGTTGACTCTTTAGGAATAGTCAACGTGGGGCAGAGCTACCTAACAACAGAGCTGGTGGGTAAAAGACAGTAACATGAGCAAGGAGGAAGTAGGGTACTATCCACACTCCTCCTACTTTTTTACTTAGGTTTGCATCCATGTTAATACTCCTCAAATTGTTGTCTCTACTTTTAGGGTCCCACTTTCATGAAGTAATGGTTAAGTGCATGAGCTTTGAATCAGACATTCTTCTGAATTTTTAATCTAACTCTGTACTACTTAGGGTATAAGGTAAGTTGCTTAACTTCCCTCTTGGGGCTAATGTGAAGATTAAAAGAGGTAACACATTGCAAAGTGCTTTGATGTTATGTTGCATTTCTCAGAAACAGACCTAAAGATGAAGATTTGTGTGCAAGCAATTATTGAAGAAGTTATCACGGAAGAAACCAACAAGGGAGTCAGGGAAGAAGCCAAACAAATGTGTAATTTCCTGTAAAATCTTACTGAGGGCAGCTTCCACATGATCTCACAAACCAGGGTATAAATATCACCTTAGAATTGTCCTGACTGAGGTACAGGAGCTGGGGTTTCATAACCCTGCACCAGCCAGTCATTAGCTTTCATTGGAATGAAGGAACATAAACTCCCAAGTACTTCTGGTTCTTTCCACAGAGACAGAGCAGCTCCAGGTGCTCAAGGTCAGTCCTCCATAGGGAGTGACAAATGTGAACTCTAGAGGTGGGGAGGGAGAGTGGAGTATTAGTGATCCGACAGAATCAAGGTGGAGCTCCAACAGTGTCTGTTATAACTTTGCACAGTGCTTCGCAATTGTTAAGCTGTCAGTATCTGTTAGCTCTTATTGCTACTTTTCACATTTTCTCTCCCTTTCATTCATTCTCTGTTACTATTACTTTACTGGTGTCGTCTTGATATGCTTTGATTAATTGTTACTGGCCGGGGGTTCAAGTAGGTCAGGATAACTCACTGAAGAATAGTGTGTGTTTAGAAAGGAGTAAGGAGAGGAAGACCTGGAATGTGGATAAAAGACTAACCAGCTTTGACAAATGACATATGGCAGGAATAGTTGTCCCAGGGACTGGGAGAGATGAGTAGCAGAAATTTAAGGTGGCAATATATAAAATGATGTCTGTGGGGTACAATTGTGGGCTGGCCCTAGGCAGTCTTGTCTTTTCATTACAGGCTAGAGAATATCTCAACAGAGCGTGCCATTGCCCATGCCTTTCCAACAGCTAGAATGGAATCAATCATTTTGTGTAAAGGTCATGGCACAGTATGCTGTCTTAAAAAGAATAAAATAGAGCAACTTGACTTGGAAGAATTTCCAGAGGGTCTTATTGACATATTGAGTGAAAAACTGAGATGCGTAAAAGTATGTATTACATGATTCTGTTCTTGTGAAACACCAATAATATGTATAGGTATGTATGTAAATAAATATATATGTATATAGGTATATATATAGTGATAATTATGTGCTAAGCACTGTTCTAAATATTTTCCATATATGATTGATTCACTTTATGAATCAATCCTATGAAGCCTATGAAGTAGATACTATTATTATTATTCCCAAAACAGAGAGATTAAGTGACTCATTCAAGGCTAAACAGTCAATAAACTTTGAAACTGGTTTTCAGATACAGGTAATCTGGTTGCCATGTTTGTTGTATTGTATTTATACATTTATATTACTATGTAGTCAGCAGTGGAAGGAGGCTTTGCCTTGATGCAGAACTCCATCACTGCTTTGCTGAGGACCATTGCACTCTCTTTACCAGTAATGTGTTAGGTGCCATGTGTTTTCTGCTCATGGCTGTTGGTTACTGTTAAAACTCATTGTAGCTACCAACATCATCTGAATGGGAACACCTGAACTGTTGAACTTTTTCCCAGACAATAGCTGATTCTTGTTAGACTCAAGTTCTCACTCATCAAATCTAAATGCGTCATACCTCATACCTATTTACCTCCAGTCAACAAGGTTATATAAAGAGAAAGACATCTCATTTCCCTGAATTTACACATTGCCTTCCTGCAAATAAAAATGGATATGCTTTTACTATGTTATCACCAATACAGCTGTACGGAGGAGCTGTTAGACTCAGACAGCTCTTTTTTCACTGATGGCTTTCTTGGTACCTGGATTACACTAGAACTGATTACCCTTAGATACAGAATGTGTATTGCTTTCTCCCTATTTACAAGTTAGTATTTTCCTTTTCTTCTCTTGTTGAATAATGGCCTTGCTTAGTTTCTGTGTTATTATCTTGCAGGAGGAAAAGTAAGCTGATAAAAAACAATGAGTAAATGGAAGAATGAATGGTCCAAAACCAAGATGTAAATAAAGAAGAAGAATCAAAACCTGTGGAAGGAGGTTCATTTCAGCAATGTTACTAGTGGGTCATGTGTTTACATATGCACCATACCAAACCACAGGGCTCATTTCTGGTACATAGATTGACTCTATACAAATGAATGTTTCTGTACAAGTGAAAATATTCATTTAACAGGATACATGAGATCATGTTTAGTTATGAAATAAAAAAATGAAATAGTGTATGAACAAGTGATCCAAAATCATCTATACTAGTACTTAAAACTGCTAGAGCCATCCAAATAAAACATATTTGAATTCGCAAATTTCACCATTTGAAAGCTGAAAAAACCATATATATTTTTAAATTATCCCAAATGGTATAATATACCTTTCTTTTTTTGATATGACTACAGAGATCATTTAAGGTTTGATATTTTTTAATGATACATTATCTGATTCTATTTTATATATACTTCTTTTCACTGAGAAAATTCAAAAATGTGGACTTCTGAGTGCATTTTTAAAGTTTCAATAAATGATTTTCACACTTAGAACCAAGATGAATAAATATTTTCCGGTAATCAACATGAAGGATCTTGTGTTTCCCTTTCTTTCACAGTCTTCTCTTGTGCTCCAGGAGATAATTGTCTTTTCATCAGTCAGCTCTCTTTTAGGCACTTCCTTTAACATATCCTTTGCAGACTCGTTGGTGATTATTTTCACTTACAGTTGTGATATATACTCATGGTACCAGTTTTCTCTTTGACAGGTCAAAATCCCTGAGTTTCGGTAAATCTTCTGAGAGTTCTCTAGAAGGCTCAGACTGTGGCTTTTCACCATTCCTGTCATTTTTCTCTTTTCACTTCTAGTAAAAGCAGTGACTGCAGAATCTACTGAAGCAATAGCTATTGCCCTGCTATTCACCTCTCCCAGTTCTCTTAATTCTGAACCATTTTAACTAACTTACATTTCCTAGTAGACCCTGAAGAGAAATAGCTTACTGAGTAAACTTCAGAGGAGAAGACTAGTGCTAGGAAAATACTTTGCCTATCATTCTGTCTTCCTGACTGTTGGACAGGTGTGGGTAGGAACAGTCTTCTTAAGTGACACAAGATTTTTTTCTATTTCATAAAATTTAGTAGTATGAACCCCAAGTGAGTATAGTGACAATGAATCTTACCAGGAGAGGTCAATACTTTTTTATAGCTTAAAGATATTTCAGTATACAGTATGAAATCAACTGAGAAATATGAGAGCAATATTTGATCTGAGAGACTAAGGGAGAAGAAATCAATGTTATTTCAAAACTTTTTTTTCATTTATGAATCTCTGAAATTTAATATGTAGTAGGCATTGCTACTTAGTCTAAAATACAAAGGTTAATGAACAATGTTTCATTAAAAGAGGCTCACAGACTGAGGAACATGTAAATAAACTAATCATTAGAATATTGTAAGTATTATGATTAAGAGAAAAACGGGGCACAATGGAAGCATATAGGAAGGTAACGTGCATAAGGCTGTGCTGACAAGTGCAAAACAGGAACAATATTGTTTCAAATAGAGTTTTATCTATATACACATACTAATTTGATCTACTGTCTATTCTAAAGTATCTGGTTAATCCAAAGTCCCTATTAAACTTGAGAGTCAACAATGAATGATCTGCAGGGAGTACATTTTAAGTGGGTATTATACATAAGCTCTGAAGCTCAACTTCAGATAGAAAACCTATTAATACCAACTTTATTCACTGATATACTTTCACTTCAGTAATGTCAAAGGACAGTGAATATTATGAAATTTCTATAAAAAGGATCGATTTAAGCTAATGTTTTAAAGTATGAAATGAATGTATCTACTTTTTGGAAATCCGGAGTAACTAATAGATATCTCATCAAGATGGCTGACTAGAGATGTCCAATGCTCATCTCCTTTACAAAGAAAGACTAAAACAACAAATAGATAGGCACCTGTTAAATAGAGCATCTAAGGGAGAACACTTGAATTCAGCAAGGAAGTGATGAAAAACCCTTTAAAGCACAGAAACCAGGAATGACAGCATAGAGAGGGAAGCAAAGCACCCAGCTGGGATTCTCTGGGAGCCAAGAGGGACTCCCCATTGTGAGGAAAATGTAAGTGGGAGACCCTGGTCAGTTCCCATTACCTCCACAGATTTCTCCAATCCAAGCTACAGCCCCACATTCCTCACAGGCCATGAACCAGGTACAGGAAACTGCCTGTAGTCCATGGGGCTGAATTGCTCCAGAGACTACATCAATGCTGGGTTCCCCCACCCCCTTTTTGGACACAAGTTACTATGTAATGACATCATTTTGGGAACAGAGCAACTGTTAGAGGGAATTCTGCCCTGGGATCCCCTGCATTTCCACATTCCTGAGGCCCCAGATTCAGCCCATCATGCTCACACAAAAGGCTACACCATGACCCAGCTAGTCCCACTGGAACAATTGTGACACCAGCATTTGATACCCACACAGTGTCTTCCTCCCCAAAAAGAGATGATTTGGCATAGCTGGAAGGGGCACCTTCAAGGCCCAAGTAACCAACACATATGCCTCTATAGGATACATCTACATGGAAAAAGTCTTTCTCTACTAGAGGCACTCCATTAAATTGGAACAGATGGCTGTTCCACCAGGCACATAGATATCAAAGTAGTGACACAAGAAGCATGAAAAATCAAGGAAACATTATGCCCCCAAACAAGTACAATTCTCTAATAACAGACCTGAAAGAAAACAAAATTTAAGAAATGTCTGAAATAAAATTTTAAAAATGATCTTAAGGAAACTCAGTGAGATACCAGAGAATACAAACAGGCAATTCCACAAAATCAGAAAAACAATTCATAATCTGAATAAAAAATTTCAAAAAGAGATAAATATCATAAAAAAGAACCAAATACAAATAATAGAACCAAGGAATTAAATGAATGAAATAAAAAAATACATTTGAAAGCTTTAACAACGGACTAGATCAAGTAGAATAAAGAATTTCTAAACTTGAAGTCTTTTGAAATAACCCAGTCAGATAAAAAAAAAATTAAAGAGAACGAAGAAAGTCTATGGGACTTATGGAATGCCATATTTGTATTCTGAGAGTTCCAAAGGTGAAGAGACTGAAAAAGGCATAGTAAACCTATTTAATAAAATAATAGCTGAAAACATCTTAAACCTTGAAAGAATTATAGACAGCCATATCCAGGAAGCTAAGAAATTGATAATAGATTCAACCCAAAAATGTTCTGTCCAAAGTACATTGTATTCAAGTTGTCAAAAGTTAAAGACAAATAGAATTCTAGAAACAGCAAGAGAAATCAATCAAGTCACATATAAGAGAACCTCCATTATGCTAGCAGCAGATTTCTTATCAGAAATCTTACAGGCAAGAAGAGGGAATAGTATACTTAAAATGTTAAAAAAAATAACGTCACCAAGAATACTATACCTAGCAATGCTATCATTCAGAAATGAAAGAAAAATAAATCTTTCCCAGATAAACAAAAACTGAAGGCATACATCGCCACTACACCAGTGTTACAATAAATGATTAAAGGAATGTTACATCTGAAAGTTAAAAGACAATAACTATATCATAAAAACTCACAAAAATATATAACTCACTGGTAGAGCAGATACATGGCTGAGAAAGAGAAAAGAATCAAATCTTATTACTACAGAAAACCACCAAACCACAAAGATAAATAATAAGAGAAGAAAAATGGAAGAAAGAATATATAAAATAACTAGAAAACTACCATCAAAATGACACAAATAAGTCTTCACTTACCAATAATAACCTTGAAAGTTAAAAAAATTAAATTCTTTAATTAAAATATATAGATTGACTGAATAGATAAAAAATGATCAATTATATGCTACCTATAAGACACTCAAGTCAATTGTGAAGACAAACATAGACTGAAAGTGAAGGGATGTAAAAAGATATTCCATGCAAAAGGAAAATAAAAGTGAGCAGGGGTAAACTATATTTATATCAGATAAAATAGTATTCAAATCAAAAACTTGAAAAGAGACAAAGAAAGTCATTGTATTAATATACTAATAAAGAGATCAATTTATCAAGATGTTGTAACAATTGTAAATATACATGCATCCAAAGTAGAGCACTCAGCTATATGAAGCAAAAATTATTAGATCTAAAGGGAGAGATAGACTCCAATATAATAATTGTTGGGGACTTCAACACCCCACTCTGAATGTTGGATAGATCTTCTAGATAAAAAAAATTCAACAAAGAAACATCAGATTTAATCTGTACTATAAATCAAGTAGATCTAAGACATTTACAGAATATTTCATTCAGCAGCTGCAGAATACACATTCTTCTTATCAGCACATGGTACATTCACCAGGATAGATCATATGTTAGGACATAAAACAAGTCTCAACGAATATGAAAAAATTGAAATAGTATCAAGTATCTTTTCTAACTACAGTGGAAAAAATGATAACAAGAGGAACTTTAGAAATTGTATAAATACATGGAAATTAAACAACATGCTCCTGAATGACCACTTGGTCAATGAAGAAATTAAGAAGAAAATTAAAACATTCATTGAAACAAATGAAAATAGAAATACAATATATCAAAACCTATGAGATAGAGCAAAAGAAGTACTAAGGGGGAAAATTTATAGTAATAAAGAGCTACAACAGAAGTGGAGAAATTTCAAATAAACAACTTAATGCTTTACCTCAAGGAACTAGAAAAATAAGAAAAAAAAATCAAACCCAAAATTCATAGCAGAAAAGAAATAAAAATCAGAGCAAAAATAAACAAAATTGAGACTAAAAAATCACAAAAGATCAACAAAATGAAAAGTTGCTTTTATGAAAAGATAAACAAAATCAACAAACTTTAGCTAGACTAAGAAAAAAATAGAGACAGCCCAAATAAATACAATCAGAGATGAAACAGAAGACATTACAATTGATATGATAGAAAGACAAAAGATTATCAGAGACTACCATGAACAATTATATACCAACAAATTGGAAAACCTAGAGGATACAGATAAATTTCTGGACACATACTACTTACAAAGATTGAACCAGGAAGAAATAGAAAACCTGAACAGACCAATAACAGGTAATGAGATTGAATCATTCATAAAAAGTCTCTGAGAAGGAAAAGTCCAGGAAAAAATGACTTCACTGCTGAATTTTACCAAAAATTTAAAGAACTAACACCAATTCTTCTCAAACTATTGAAAAAAATTGAAGAGGATGGAAAAATTCCAAACCATTGTGTGAAATATAATATCAAAACCAGAAAGGACACATCAAAAAAAGAATCCTCCAGGTCAATATCCTTAATGAAAAGCAAAAATCCTCAAGAAAATGCTAGCAAACTAAATCTGACTATACATCAAATAGTTTATATGCCATGATCAAGTGGATTTTATCCCAGGGATTCAAAGATGGGTTAACATATGCACAACAATAAATGTGATACATCACTTCAACAGAATGGAGGGCAAAAATCATAATCTTTTAAATAGATGAAGAAAAGAAATTTGATAAAAATCAACATTCCTTTATGATAAAAACTTTCAAGAAAGTAGGTATACAAGGAACATATCACAACACAGTAAGGGTCATATATGACAAACCCACAGTTAACACCATATTGAATGTGAAAAAGTTGAAAGCTTTTCCTCTAGCAAGCAGAACGAGACAAAGATGACCACTTTCATCACTCTTTTTAACATAGTCCTGGAAGTCCCAGCAAAAGCAATTATTATAGGTAAGTGAAAGAAATAAAAGCTGTTCAAATTGGAAAGGAGGAAGTTGAATAGTCCCTGTTTGCAGACAACATGAAAAACCCAATGAATCTACCAAATAACTCCTAGAACTGATATATTCAGTAAAGTTACAGGACACAAAATCAACATACAAAAATTAATAATGTTTCTATACATCAATAATGAACTAGCTGAAAAAGAAAGCAAGAAACCAATCTTATTTATAATAGCTGTAAAACATAAAATACTGGGAATAAACTAACCAAGAAGGTGAAAGATCTCTACAATTAAAACTATAAAACACTGATGAAAGAAATCAATGAAGACACAAAAAGATGGAAAGACATCCAATGTTTACAGATGGGAAGAATTAATATTGTTTAGGTGACCATACTGTTGAAAATGATCTACAGATTCAGTGCAATCCCCATCAAAATGCTAATAACATTCTTCATAGAAATAGAAAAAAAATCATAAAATTTGTATGGAACCACAAAAGACCCTCAATAGCCAAAGTAATCCTGATACAAAAGAACAAAGCTGGAAACATTATACTACCTAACTTCAAAATATAATACAAACCTATAATAACCAAAACAGCATACTACTGGCATAAAAACAAGCACATATACCAATGGAACAGAGACAATCCAGAAAGAAATCCACATATTTACAGCCAAATGACTTTTGACAAGGTCCCGTGAACATACATTGGTGAAAGGACAACCTCTTCAATAAATACTGTTATGAAAACTGGATATCCATATGCAGAAGAATGAATTTATAACCTTATCTTTCACCACATATATATATATAAAACTCAAAATGGATTAAACACTTAAACATGAGACCCAAAACTATGAAACTACTAGAAGAAAAGATAGTGTAAAAGCTACAGGACATTAGTCTGGGCAAAGATTTTGTGAGTAAGACCTCAGAAGCACAGGCAACAAAAGCAAAAATACTGAAATGGGATTATATCAAACTAAAAAGTACAGCAAAAGTAACAATCAACAAAGTGAAGAGACAACTTGCAAAATGGGAGAAAATATTTGCAAACTATTCAGCTTCTTTACATAAAAGAAAACATAAACTTCTATCACTTTAAAGAAAATATTATTTTTTATTTCTGTTTTATGCAGCTGAACTTAATCTTTCTGATAAGGCTGATTCTGTATCTCCAAGGTCCTTGACATTCTTCAAAGTGTCTGCCAAAGGGAAAGAGAAAGGGAAAGCATGATTTGATGCATTGAGTCTCCTAAAGACATATCAGTGAATTTTTCTGTTTTTATATTAAGGAGATGAAGCATATCACTGTGCATGTCCAACTTCAAAATGGATTGACTGGGAGCCCTTTTCCATGTAGTCATTCCACACTATATGCCACTTTCTTTGCACAGCAGGGAAAGAGAATGGGCTAGAGAGTTGGGCACCAGTGTTTACTGCTGGTGACACACATATCCCCTCACATTTCATTTTGCTTAAACTGGTTATATGCCCATGACTAACACGAAGGAATGAGGAAGTATAGTCATTCTCACACCCAGCAACAGAAAAGAACTGAATATTCAAGAGCATTAATAACATCAACTATCCCATTAAAATGCAAAAGAACCTGTGGGAACACATTTAATGCACAATAATTTATTTACCTTGTGACCATGAAGTTCCACTTTAATTAATTTAATTTCTTTAGAAAAGCTTTCCTTCAGAAATTACAAAATAAAACATTTGCAGATGAGAATTTCTACAATATTAATCTCTCTCTGACAAGTAAAAGGTAATTTAACTGAGAGATAGCAAGTCTCTTTGCTTCTGAAGCAGATGAGCACTAAATTTTAAAGATTCATAAACATCCACACAAGTTTATTCATCCATTCATTTTGCAGACACTGATTAAGAATTTGCTAAGTGCAGTTCAGATAAGACTCACTGAAATCAGGGCATGGGAGGAAGGATTTAAAAAGGAAAAATGAACATGATTCTAAATATTTCTAAAATTCTCTCTCAAAATAGAATTATATTCAGAATACAGTGACTACATTATAGCCTTCAAATGCATTTAAGTTACCAGATAGTTCTTGGAAACTAATTATATCATCATGATTAAAAATATTGCTGTGACATTTATCGCAATTGAAAAATTTAAGAAAGAATATATCTAAGTAAGCAAATCAACATCTCTGGGGATTAGGTACTGAATAGGCTTTCCTGACCAGCTGACTGTAGCTCACTGCATAAAAATTTGCAATAATAACTTAACAATATGACTATTTTTCACAAAATAGAAGATTCACTGGTATTTTAATTCAAGAAACATTAATATAATTCTTTTTGTTTTCTTAAAATGGTATTTATTGCACTGTTCTATATAAAGTATCACCGTATCAGAATCTCTTATGACAGACTCTTAGCAATATAAGGCAACATTTCAAATAATAATTTGGGAAAAATATCTGATGGAAAACCTCTCAAAGGAAAGTTTGTCAATTATACTTATGTTCGAAATGTGTTAGCCTAATACTTCTGGAAATATTGAAAAAGTAGTTTTCTCAATTCTTACTATTTTCTTAGGATAGATAACTTGAAATGGAAATATTAATCCAGAGTATGAACATAAATTAAAAAGGATAAATTCAATATGTACTCTATTTTTAAAAATTATTCATTCTTATATTGTTGGCTATTTAGATTATTACTGATTTTTTATGTTTAAAATATTTATTAACTTATTTATTTATTTTTATTTCAGAATATTATGGAGGTACAAACATTTTGGTTACATAAATTGCCTTTGCACTGCCCAAGTCAGAGCTACAAGCATGCCCATCCCCCAGATAACATGCTCCATATCAGTACACACTTTAAAATTGCTTTCAGAAACTTACACTAATTTGTACTCTGATATATAATGAGTATTGATAGCTCTTTACTTTGGTTTAAAAATTTTATCAAAAATTATTTACTTCTTTGCTAATTCATTGATTTCATGTAACTTCCCTATTCAGAAACCACATTATTATTTACCTACATTTAATTCTAGTATTATGACTTGCTTTACTCTCTCCTTCAATCTAGCTTTTTCATTATTTATTTCTTTAAATTTTAAGTTTTTGTTAGTAACAAGTATCATCACATCTTTTAAACTAAAATAGGGCATTCTCATGGTAGATATGGTGAAAATGTTTTTAGAATAAATGGTCACAATGGTGGTTCTTACCTTTAAAACATATGATGAATTTGGTCTGGCTTAACAAGATTTTCCAAATAAATTTTATTTTAGGCAACTTATTTTTTAATTATGAAAACATAGCTACTTCAACTTCATAATGTTTTTGTGTTGTATTCAAATCATTGTATTAAAAATTTTAACTTTTTATTCCTAATAATTAAACTATAACAGTTCAATTTGGTAGGCACAATTATTTACCAGTAGACTGTTAACAGAAAAGAATTTTTATTTCAAAATTGAATATCAGAAAACAACTTTAGCATAGTATTTCTATAATGACTTGTTCAATTGCTATTATTTCTAGTTCCCTATAAATGATTGCTTTTTACAACACAAAGAGTTTGAAATCAATATGTCAATAGACAAAGAAGGACAGGTAAGTTTCATAAGACCCCATGAGTAAATAATTTCAAGGAATGCTATTTACAGAAGACCAATTTTGAAAAGTTACTCTACAACCTTAGCCTTTTCCATTTTTCTTCCTGAGCTATTTATTGGGACACTATTTTTTCCAAGTGAGAATTTAAGAATTTTTTCTTTCTTTCTTATGAAATCAAATACACAAAGATGTTTAATTGAATGAATTCTTATAAGGTGAACATACTTGTAACCATTTTTCACGTTAAGAAATAGGACCTTAAAGATGGCTGACTAGAGACATTGGTCACCAGATCATCTCTGAAAGAAAGAAAAGTTTCAGATAAAAAAAAAGCTATAGCATGGGTATAATTCTGAGGGAAAAGTGCCAGAACCTACCAGAGACTGTGCAGGAAGAAGCTGCAGAGTAGAATAAGAAGAAGCAACATTTTGGTAGAGATTAACCTCCCAAAGTTTGGAGCTCTGTGGAAAGGGTAGGTGGATGTGCTTGTTTTTCCTACCTTCCCGCGTCTGGAAGACTGCAAGCCCCTGAACCCTTGGAGAACTTCTCTACCCTCATGGACCCCAAAGCTGCTGCTGTCAGTGAATTGAGAGATTCTTGAGAACAGAGCACTGGGATGTCAACCCCCTTGAGGTCACTCTCCCTTACCAGAGTCCTGAGCTGAGGAAGAGGGCACCATACTGCTTCTCCACCCATTGTGTGCAATTATCCTCCCCAGGGAGCTACAGCCTTTCAGTTTTCCTGTCACTGGTCCACACAAATATTTCCCAACACATGCCCAGACTGTGGTGGCCACAAGGGACCAGTGGGTTGCAGGGGAACTGAGCAATTCCAGAGGTTGGACATTCAGAGTAGGCTGTCTTCAGGGGAGAGGAGAGTATAGCAAGTCGGGGGAGCCATTCAGGAAAAAGGGGACCAGAGTTCCAGTTCTCCCCCATGCAGATTCTTCTCCTCCTCCTCCCCTGTCTTTCCCACAGCTGCCAATACAGCCATGGAAGTTTCCATGTAAGTTGCCATGGGTACCCAGGGCCAATTGAGCCAGGGCTCTGAGTAGCAGCTGCTTCCCCTCTGTTCACACATTCATGACACTGAGGCTTCCATAGAGAATGGGGCTTATGCCTTCCTCTTAAAGATCTACAGTGGAACAAGGGGTAAAGCATCATACTGGTGTCATACTTCACAGATCTAAAAAAATAATTCTAAGGTTTGTTTGGAACAAAAAAAGTGCCTGAATAGCTAAAGTAATCTTAAACAAAAAGAACAAATCTGGAGGAATACATCACCTAACTTCAAATTATACTACAAGGCTATAACAACTAAAACAGCATGGTACTGGTATGAAGGTAGACACACAAACCAACGGAACAGAATAGAGAATCCAGAAATAAAACCATATAGCTACAATCAACTGATTTTCAACAAAGCAGATAAAACCATACACTGGGGAAAAGAAGCCCTGTTTAATAAATGGTGCTGGAAAAATTGGATAGCCATATACAGAAGAATAAAACAGGGTCTCTATCTATTGCCATTTATAAAAAATAACTAAAGATGGATTAAAGACCTAGAAGTAAGACCTGAAAGCATTATTCTGAAAGAAACTACATGAAAAAATCTTCTAGACATCAGCTTAGGCAATGAATTTATGACTAAGACCCCAAAGACAAATATAGCAACAATGAAATTGAATAAATGGGACTTAATTAAATAAAAAAAGCTTCTGCACAGCAAGCAAGTAATCAATGAAGTAAACAGACACTCTACTGAATGGGAGAAAATATTTGCAAACTATACATCTGACAAAGGGCTAATATCCAGAATCTACAAAGAACTCAAATCAGCAAGAGGAAAACAACCCCATTAAAAAGTGGTCAAAACACATGAAGAGAGTTTTTTTTAAAACAAGACATATTACTACAAATGGCCAACACACATGAAGAATGCTTAATATTACTAATTATCAGGGAAATGCAAATTAAAACCACAATGAGATACCACCTTACCAATATCAGAATGGCCATTACTAAAAAATTAAAAAAAAATAGATGTTGGCATGGATGAAGTAAAAAAGAAACACTTATACACCATTGGTGGGACTGTTAATTGGTACAACTTCTATGGAAAATAGTATGGAGATTCCTCAAAGAACTAAAGGTAGACCTACCATTCAATCTAGCAATCCCACTATTAGGTATCTACCCAAAGGAAATGATGTCATTATATCAAAAGACAACTGTACCTGAATGTTTATTGTAACACAATTCACAATTGCAAAGATATGCGATCAACCTAAAGAAAATGTGGTGTGTGCATGTATGTATATACATATAAAATGGAGTACTATTCAGCCATAAAAAGAATAAAATAATGTCTTTGGAGAAACTTGTATGGAACTAGGTAACATTATCCTAAGTGAAATATCTCAGGAATGGAAAAAAAGATACCACATGTTCTCACTAATAAGTGGGAGTTAAATGATGGGTACACATGATCATAACAGGTGTAAAGGACATTGGAAACTAAGCAGGAGGAGGGTGCAAGGGAGTAAGGGATAAAAACTTCCCTATTGGGTATAATGTACACTATTCTGGTGACAGGTACACTAAAAGCCATGACTGCAGTATTATATAATTCATCCATGTAACAAGAACACTTGAACCCCCTAATATTTTGAAATAAAAATTTTTAAAAAAATAGGACCTTGTCAGCCATCCCAGAGCCCCTCTTTGATCCTGATTCCAATCACTCTCATTCTCCCTCTAACAATAATCATTGTCTTGACTTAAATAAATATATCTTTGTGTTTCCTTGCAGTTTACCATCCATATGTACATCCTAGGCAGCATAGTTTGTTCCTTAAGCATTTTACTTCAAAACTTTAAAAAATGTTATCTTTGTGCCAATTTCTCAGAGGGAAGAGTAGAATGATAGTTTCCACTTTTGCTAAATAAAAAGTCTTTAGATTGTTCATTTGTGATCATTCTGTCTTTTGGATGTAGGCATTCGTGGCTATGAATTTTCCTTTTATGACTGTTTTTGCTGAATACCACACATTTTGGTAACTTGTGTCCCCTTCATCATTTAGTTCAAAGAATCTTTTGATTGCCATCTTAATTTCCTCCTTGATCCAATACCTACTCAGCAGTAGGTTGTTTAATTTCCATGACCTTCTGTAGAGTTGAATGTTTCTATTGGAATTGATTTCTAATTTTATTCCACCATGGCCTAAGAAGATACATGGTATAATTTCTATTTTTTTATATTTGTTGAGACCTGTTTTGTGGCCTCAGATGTGATCCATCTTAGAGAACATTCCATGACCTGATGAGAAGAACATATATTCAGTAGTTTTTTTGGGTAGAATGTTCTGTAAATGTCCATTAGGCTCATTTGTTCTAGGATTCCATTTATGTCCATCTTTTCTTTGCTTACTTTCTGCTTAGAGGATCTGTCCTTTTCTGTCAGTGGGGTGTTAAAGTCCTTGAGTATTATGATGCTGCTATTTAACATTTTGTTTAGATCAAGTAGGATTTGCCTTATGAATCTGAGCACACCTGTGTTAGGTGCACAAATATTTAGAATTGTTATGTCTTCTTGTCGAATTGTTCCCTTCACCATTATATAACGACCATCTTTGTCTTTCCTTACTTTTGCTGACTTGAAGTCTATGTTATCTGATATGAGAATGGCTATGTCAGCTTTCTTTTGGTTTCCATTTGTATGGAATATTTTTTTCCATCCCTTCACCTTGAGTCTGAGTGAGTCCTTGTGGGTTAGGTGTGTTTCCTGGAGATAGCAGATGCTTAGATTGTATGCCAAGGAAAACAAGACATTTTATAAAAAAGACACTTGCACTTGAATGTTTATAGCAGCAGAATTCATAATCACAAAGATGTAGAAACAACCCAAGTGCCCATCAATACATGAGTGTATCAATAAAATGTGGTATGTGTATACTATGGAGTATTACTCAACCATTAAGAAAAATGGTGAACTAATACCTTTCGTAACAACCTGGATGAAACTGGAGACCATCCTTTTAAGTGAAGTACCACAGAAATGGAAGAACAAAAATTATATGTACTCATTACTAAATTGAAACTTAATGGATCAACACTCATTTGCACATAGGATAGTAAAATTCAATGGAAATCAAGTAGGCATGAGGGTGGGAAAAGTGGGTGGGAAAATTTACACCTAATGTGTACAATGCACCCTATCTGTGTTATGGAAACACTTATAACTTTGACTCAAACTGTACAAAAGCAATTCATGCAACCAAAACGTTTGTACCTCTGTAATATTCTATTCTGAAATTTAAAAAGTCTTTAACATAAAAAATATTATACCTTTGAGTTCTTTTTGAATGATTTTTATATTGCTCTCATACTCACACAAAATTTGGACAATCTGTAATAACTTTCTTTAGAATAAATTCATTTCAAAAAATATGTTTCAATGATAGTTAATATTGTCATAGAACACATGACAAGTTTTTAGAATTTATCATTATTGCAATTATGTTTTTGTGCTGGTCATACAAAGTTTTTGTCACAATCAATTATGTTAATCTATATACCCATGAGGTAAAAGAAAATATGTATGTTTTTGAAATCAGACATAATGGAGCTGTCAGGGAAACAGTCAGATTTTAATTAGAGAATGTTAGATGCTAAGCCAACAGTTTAAGGGGCATCAATTTCTTTTTCTTTGTTTTTTGTACAAATAATTTAAATATTTCTATTGAAGAATAAAAACACATGGAAAAGTGCACAAATCATCAGGGTACAGCTTTATTAATTTTTGAAAAGGGAACATATCATAAACCATCTCTCAGATCATGCTCTAGGGTACTACGAGCAATCAAGATAATGAGCATCACTATGTCTCCTCCCAGACATTATCATTCCCAACCCCCCACAAATGTAACCACTATATTAACTTTCATCTACCTAGATTAGCTTGCCAGTATTTGAATTTTGTATAAATGGAATCATGTTTTATATTTTACCATAGTTTCTTTATTCACTTGTCCATGGTCAAAACCCTAGATTGTTTCCGTATCTTGGCTATTGTGAATAATGCTGCAATAAACTGGGAATGCAGATGGCTTTATGAAGTGGCGATTTCATTTCCTTTGAATATATGCCCAGAAGAGGGATTTCTGGGTCATATGGTAATTCTATTTTTAATTTTTTGAGGAACCTGTATACTGTTTTCCATACTGGCTGCATTAATCTATATTCTTATGTACAATTCATAAGGGTTACCTTTTCCCTACACCCTCTCCAATATTTTAGGTTTTTTTTTTTTCTGATAATATCTATCCTAATAGGTATGAGGTGATATCTCACAGTGGTTTTTGTTTGCATTTTTCTGATGATTAGTTATGTTGGACACTTTTTCACATACCTTTTGGCCATTTTTATGTCATCCTTGGAGAAATATTTATTCTGGTTCTTTGTCCATTTTTAATTGGCTTATATGTTTTCTTGCTATTGAGTTGTTACATGTGCTCTTCATAAATTTTGGATATTCACCCCTTATCATATATATCATTTGCAAATATTTTTTTCCAACCTGTAGGTTGAATTTTTACTTTGTTGATTGTTTCATTTGCTGTGCAGAAGTTTTTTAGTTTGATGTTGTCCCACTTAATTTACTTTTGCTTTTGTAGCCAGAACTTTTGGTGATTCAAGAAATCATTGCCAGTGTGAGATAGATACACCTACTTTTAAATTTAAATCAGTTAGTGTTCTTTCAGCTAATTAATTTTGAATAAAGATACAAGAATGTTCTCTTTGGGCAGCATAATGTAATGATGTGAGGAGAAATGTCTAGCACAGTGCCTGGCACACATTAGGCACTGAGACAAATGGTAGATGGAGTGCAGTCTCCCTCCCCGAAGCCTGGTTAGATTCTAGGCCACTCTCCACTGTTCAGGAGGATGCCCAGGCTGCTGCTCTGACTATTAGTATATGCAGTGGACGGGTAAAGCCCCTTTTAGAAAATATCTTTGGGGTGAAATAGATGGACTGGTAATAGTTAGTGGGGTCCCAGCTGTGCAGCCCTGGAAGACAGCAGCAGTCAGAGACAAGAAGGCCATCTACAGTTCCCAGCAATGTCACTGTCCCAAAGGGAGAGAATCAACAGTTCACAACTATTGCTCTTTCCCATTTTATTTTTTAAAGTACTTATAATTTAGCAATATAGGTGACATCTTAAAAGCACTCTTCTTATAAATATATCTTTTGGAAGGGCTTCAATTCATTACTACTATGAATCATTCATCACACCACCAGCCAGGGTCTCTTTCTCCCGACCTGTCTTTTTGGTGCTAGTGCTATTAACCCAGACCTTACCTGTACCAAATTTTTTTATAAATTATTAGAAAGATGCCAAAAATTCACCAAAGTCTTAATTTCATTTTAAAGGATTTTTAGAAATGATGAATTCTCACTAAATAAAAAGGTTTTTATTTATAAGAATGATATATTCACCCACTTAATTTGGCAAATAATAATAATTGAAAACTATGAGGAGCAGAAATCATTTACTTGGACTCAGTTTCTTTTCTCCTATAAATTGAATTTGCTATTAATTTTGGTAAAATCCAGATATGTATTTTGTATCATGAGAAAATCAGTTCAAACAGTTAAACAAATTATTTTGAAGGGAAGGATAAGAAATAATATTGATGAAGTACTCACTTTCTTCCTGATATTTCATGTATATTATCTCATCTAATTCTCACAATAATCCCATGAGATAAGTATTTAACTTCATGCTATTAATAGAGAAATAAAATAGCTTGGTCAGTGTTATCCAACTTGTGAAAAGCAAACCTCATCTGTGAACTTCAAGTCCGTGTCCCTTTCACCACTACTGCATCTGAGTAGATACTCCTTAAAACAGTTTTTAAATTTTACAAACTAACTCCAATTAATCCTTTCGGATTAATATCTAATTCATTATTTTAGCAATACAGCAGTGATAGTAGCAATGGTGCCATTCGCGAAGACTCAATCATGTGTCATGCTAGTGGTGCTATATACATTACTCTAGTCTCTCAGAAACTTTTAGAGGTGGCTCATAATGGCGAACATTTGTGTAGTCCTTCTTACGTGTTAGTGGCTTTATTCAGGACTTTGCGTATACTAGCTTACTTAATTCTAATGTGATGGGGATTATTTTATCCTCATTTTACAAAACTAAGGTATAAGGAGATTAAGATCTTGGTCAAGAAAGCCCAAGTGTCAAATGTAAAGATTCACATCCAGATAGTCCGGCTCCAGAGACTTTGCTGTTAAATATTTATATATCACTATTTATATATTTAAATATATTTTTATATATCCCTTTAAATTTTTAGTCAATTGTCTCTTATAATTAAAAATTTATCAACTCTATTACAAACTTTTAAAATCCACAGTGTAAAACATTCTCTAAAATTATAATCAATCATATGTAACTTACATATATAATTTTTTCTCTTTTTTTATGTTAGTGACCCTTCTCCTTTTAGAGATTTATTAATCAATTATTCATAAAAATTTTTGACAAAGATTGTCCTGACAAGTGATGGTAGAAAATTGTTTTTTATTAAACAATTATGATATTAGCTACATGACAAAGACATCTACAACTGTGCCCAAGTGATCCAGATGCAAACTAACTGCCCTTCATTATAGTTTAGATGAAAACAAAATAAAGCCCAAAAGGGTGCAAAATAATATTAATAATTTTGCTTTATGCAATAATGTTTCTTTTGAATATGCAACATTAAAACCACAAGTAAATCTAAGCTGAAAAGCAATGCCATGAAAAAATACTACCATTTCTGGAACACTTACTGTGTTGCAAAAACTGTACTGGATAGTTTTACAGATGTCATCTCATTTCAAGCCAGATTCTATGCCCTTGTTCAGAAAGAGAAAACTGAAAGTCAGAAAAGTAATAAAAATATCTGCAATTTGAACTCAGATCTCTCTGACTTTGTAGCCCAAGTTCTTTCAACTATGTCTTGTGGTTTTTCTGGTAATCATAAAGGAAGCAGACATTATAATGGATTTGGATATTAAAATGGAAAATTTTAATGATAATTGGAAATAGAAATGTTAAATGAAAGAGATATAGGCACTTAAATCTTTTAGAGAAAGTGCCAATAACAGATTAAACTAACTGTCTATTTTGCAGTATATTCCATCTTACAGTTTTCAATACTTTTTATCAATGCCTTTACTATATCATAATAATATCCACCTAATTATAAATCTTTGGCTTATTATTTAAGTTAAATAAAATTTTATCAGCGAGATGATTCATCCCCATTCAGAATTAAAGTCACAGAGATATTGATTGATAGGTTCTGACAAGGAACAAGGATGCTGATACCAAAAATAGGGTTAAAACACTCATGAGTTTAATATAATTTTTCCTCTTTCCTGTTCCACTAGATCCAGGGACGAAGAGAAGACATTGTGTGGGAGAGTGAAAATATGTGTTGAGTTGGCGGCTCAACAGGGACGTGAGCTTGACTCAAATTACCTGAGTTTCTCCCACCTTCTGGTATTGTACAGTAGTCAAAGAGAATATGGCTTTGATAACTAAGTTGAAAAATTCCCTGAAATAATTATGTTGTGGTGAACAGAACAAAGAATTTGAGATACGAGGCATAATGACCAATTAGAGACGGACACAGCTAATTTTATGGTCATTGCTTCATGAAAAAGAACTAATTGGGTAAAACACGTTGAGAAACAATAAAATGTAAATAAAATGACCTTAAATGATGATAGCTTGACAGACAAGAAAGTAAAACATAAAGAGTGTTCAGAAAGCAATCAGGAGATAAGTAGATTATTAATATTTGCAGTGTGCATACGGATATTGAATCTCAATTCTATTTAGGCAATGAAAATTTATGTAAGGCTTTTGCAAGAAAAGGAGAGCATTTGGAAACTTCTGTTATTGTAAGAAAGATTTCAAGAAAACTGTCTCGAAAGAGAAACCCAGATTACCATATGTTGGTATTTTTACTTATCAACACACTGAATCTGGTCTGAGACAGCATTCTGCGCCCTGGAGTCAGCAAATGACTCCCCAGATCTTTTGCACAATAGAAATGTTTATATATCAGTATAGAGAAAATATGAAAGTCAGGCATATATAGTAATACATTTATGTTAAGTTTAGAAATAGGTTGTATAAACTGAATGATAACTTGTGTGTGTTTTGTAAATTTATAAATGTTGATAATTTGACATTAGAGAATCTGTCATGTTGGGTTTGTCATTTTAATTTAAATGTTTAAGAAATGTATTTGACATTAAACTTATGATTTTTAATTTGAATTTTTCAAGATTATTTGTTTAATATTAGAATGTTGATTTTAAGCCGGAATGATTAAGAGATGTACATTTTATACTTGTACTTTTAAATTGATAACTGTAAGAAAACAGAAGTTGTTTGTAGATAATACTTGATTATTTAAAATAGTGCTTTAATCCTCTAGAAATTCAGCCTTTTTAGATTTATAAGTAGTGGTTCAGTATTTAAGAGCTTGTTATTGGTTAGATTTGTAAATCATTCTTGTTAGGTGTTTGAAATGCATGAGGTATTTTGATATGTTAAAATTTGTAATTGGAATTTAAAATGTCTAAAGAAATTGAATTAATCAGGTTTATAAGTGGTGCTAAATGTTTAGGGGAATTAATTTGTCAAATTAATAAGTCAGTTGAGCATCAATCAAAGAACAAGGGAGAACTGCATGCTTTTATTTTAAAAACTTATTTGATTTATATGTGATTTATTAGATGGGATTTCTCTTTGAAGATCTGAAAAGAATTAATTTAAATTATAATTTTAACAAATTTAATACAAATTAAAATGAGTAACTATAAGCATTCTTTTGTTTATGTATGCACAAAATTTTCTTATTAGATATTAAATAATTGATTTGAGGTAGTTGGGGAATACTTTCAGCTAGAATTCTAGTTCTAGCACTAGCATTAATATGTATATACTTTTTTTTAAAAAAATAAGCTTTATTTTGGAATAATCTGGAATAATGAGAAAGCCCTTCTTATCCATCATATCAGCAGGTACATGATATCCACATGACAGTACTGGTGATGTTAATCTTGATTATTTAGTTAAGGTGGTTTTGCAGTTTTCTCCATTGTACAGTTACAGTTTTTCCCTTTTAATACTCAGTTCTAAGTCCAGCCCACACTCAAAGGAAGAGGTTTGGAGCTAAGTTCCACTTTCTGGAGTGGGTAGTTATCTTTATATATTATTTGGAATTTTTCTAGAAAAAATATTTGTCTTCTAGAAAAAATAATTGTCTCTCAATTATTTAGTAAACCTCTTAGAAACCCCAGTCTTTAAAATGACCTATTCTTTATTTCTGAAAGGACTGCTATGATGACCCATAATAGATATGAAAATTTTATAAAAACTGAAAACTTATAAGCAATTATACTCCATCAAATATATTTTTGAGGACAAGTTTGAAAGCATATATTTAAAAACAGAAGTAAATTTCATATAACTGTGTTAATGTACTGAATATCATCTTGAATTATTTTTGCTTTCTTCAGATGCCACGAAGAGCAAACCTTTTGCCAATGAAATACACATTTTTGGATTATCAACTCAGATGACACAACTCTTTATAAGAAGCACACTGCATGGCTATTATCTATGTAATCATGCATAATAACTATATTACCTGGGTACAAATAAAATATACATCTGGGTACACAGATACTTCAGTGTTCTAAATTTCCCATTAAAAATGATTTTATGAGAAATCACTTTCGTAATAGTTGTATTTTGACAATTTGATGCCAGGAAAATATTTGTAAAGTATTTTTATGACATTTAAAAGTGTTTTATTACTTCCATGAAATCTAAATTATATTTTCATTGGAAGTGCCTGGTGTTAGGCTTGTGATCTAAACTCAAAGGCTATTATGTCTAAATTACAGTTAAATTATTAATCTCATTTTCGTAACAGAATTTTACTTGTCATACTCAGTGGGTTGGCAAGTACTGAGCAGAACACGTTTCTAATCACTAAATAATAAAATAGTAAATGTCAAATTATCAAATATGGCTCATTTAAAGGAAACAAGAAAGCAATTTTTCTATAGTCTGGATTATCAAAAAAGCTTTATTTTCAAAAAAAACTTTTAACTGCTTAGCATTTTCCTTGTAGCATCTCAAACCCAGATATATAAAATAATTTTCACCTCAAAATTTTCTTACTCAGAAAACTTGCCCTAATTTGGAAGAAAAAAAAAGATTTTCTTTAAGCTTAAATTGATAAAATTAGTTCTTTTGTGTTTTAGAAAACTCAAAGTCTTCTTGAACAACTTAAAAATGAAATAACCTTCTATTATAATTGGGGAATGGCAGGTGATAATATTGAAAGTACAAATTTTTTTGTATTATAAATTTAGTCCTTCACAATTATATAAATATACCTCTTGTTTGACTATATCCCTGTTTAGTGCTTCTATAAAGGCATACTTGAGGCTGGGTAATTTACAAAAAAAAAAAAGGTTTATTTAGCTCACAGTTCTTCTGGCTGGAAGTTTCAAGATTGGGTTTCTGGTGAGGGCCTCAGGCTGCTTCCACTCATGGTGAAAGATGAAGGGGAGCTGGCTGTGCAGAGATCACATGATGAGAGAAGAAGCAAGAGAGAGCTGAGGAGGTCCCAGAAACTTTTTAACAATCAGCTCTTATGGAAAGTAAAAGTGAGAACTCACTCACTCTCCTCCAGGGAGGGCATTAATCTATTCATGAGGGATCTTCCCCCCCTGACTCAAACACTTGTCATTAGGCCTCATCTCCAACACTGGGAATCAAATTTCAACATGCGATTTGGAGAAGACAAACATCCAAACTATAGCACTTTCGGTTCTTTCTAAAATAATAGTAATTATCCTTGAGTGTTTATTTTGTACTAAGTACTGTCCTAAACACTTTAAGTTCATTATCTCACTTAATCTTTACAAAAACTCTGAGGTAAGTACTTTTATTCTCTACATTTTATATATAAGGACACTGAGTTTAAAGGAAGTTACATAGCAAGAGATCAAGAAGGAATAGACTGCAGAGCCTATGTTCATAGCCACTAATTATTTAATATTATACATCTAAAATATAATTCAATAATCAAATTTTCTGACATGAAAATT
>CAUYSK010065102.1:0-20515 GCA_963575035.1 Avahi laniger
AAAAAAAAATTAGCCAGGTGTGGTGGTGCACTCCTATAGTACCAGCTACTCAGGAGACTAAGACAGGAGGATCACTTGAGCTCAAGAGTTTGAGGTTCCAGGGAGCTCTGATGAGGTCACTGCACTCTAACCTTGCAACAGAGCAAGATGCTTTCTGATTTAAAAAAAAAAATACTGATTCCTGATCTAAAGAAATGTAGACAAACACTTTTGGCAAAACTTAATGGCTATTCATAATAAAACAAAGCTCAGCATACTGGACTTAAAAAGGAACTTTACCAACCTGATAAACAGTATTGATGAAAAACTATAGCTGGCTACATACTCAGTGGGGAAAGACAAAGCTTTCCTCCTACAACTGGGGAAAAGCCGATGCTGCTGTCCCTTAGCACATGCATTCGATATTGCACTGGAGATCCTCGTCAGTGCAATAGAGCAAAACAGAGAAAGGATTGCAGATGAGAAGAAAAAGTAGAAGTGTCATTATTTTCAGGTGAAGTGATCATCAATGTGGAAAATACTAAGAAAACTACAAAATTGCTATTAAGAGTAACAATGAATTTAGTGAGAATACAGAAGACAAAATCAATACAAAAATCAGTTTGTTCTTGGATGTCAGTGAAAACAGCAGGGTGAAGATCTGGGAATCCTCTCCTCCACGAAAGCAACGACAACCAAAACTAGCAAAAAACCAAAAACAAACAAACAAAAAACGCACCAATATTTTCAGACACAGAGCTTTGTGATTTTAACTTGGCCAGTCCCCACCCTCCAGCCCTGAGAAACCGACAACGCAGAAATCACACTCAAAACCACCAGCCTGGCTGTCCCCTGCCTCATTCTCAGATGACCATCGTTCTTTGACTTGTCCGGTGGTTCCCTGGAAGACTTCACTTTCAAGATCGTCTTTATTTCACCTGATAGCAGTTCTCCCAGTTCAAAAGGCCTTTCTCCACCACCGTTTTTTGTTTTTTTACTTTTGCATATGTTTTGTTTGTTTTTTGTTTGTTCATTTGGTTGGTTTCTTTTCTGGTATCCTGAAAGCAATCACAGTCATTGTATTTAAAACATAGAACACCCAGGGTATATTTTATAATATTTTTTGGAATAGGAAACAATTGGAATTAATATAAATGGCTATCAATAAAGAATTGGTTCTGTAATGTGTGAATATTCACAAAATGGGAATTTTGAAAATATAGTAAGATGCCACAGTTATTTTTAAAACATATTTGGATTAATAAAAAACACCAAGGTCTAGAGCAGAGTATATAATATTATTGTTTAAAGTAAGATGTATGTTCGCTTCCACAGCACATATACTAAAATTGGAACAATACAGAGAATATTAGCATGACCCTTTCACAAGGATAACACGTCAATAAAATTTATTAATAAAAAAATAAAAAAGTAAAGTAAGACACGTGTGTGTGTGTGGGTATGGGTGGGTGGGGGGTGTGTGCTTGTGTGTATGAGTAAGCATGTGAAAATGTCAAAAATGACAGTTACTGGGTGGGTGAATTGGGTAATATTTTTAGAGATTGTTATAATATTGTTACCATTATTATAATAAATGTTATAATACTTTACATTTTAAAAACCAATTAAAACTATTCTTTTGTAATATTAACCTATGAAATTAAAGTTTGATAAAATCTTCTTGGGTTATGGGATCCTCATAATAGGAAATTTGTGGGTGGTTGGCAGGAAAATAATTTTGTGTGGGATGTGATCATTAGCATATCTAAAGCGTTTAACATCTGGGTTTATCAGAAATGAGACAGATTGTAAAAGGCTAAGAGCACTCTTAGAGAATGACTAGATATTATTTTTCTAAAGATTAGAATGAAAATCTCTAATAATATTTCTGGGCCCTGACATTTATTTACTCCATTTACTTGTATTCAATTCAACATCATATTAATTAAATGAAAAAATTGAGCATCTATTAAAGTTTACTGTAACTGGATTTAAATAAACATCTTGAAAGAAGAGCTTATTTAAGAGTATGCATCACACTGGATAAAGCATGATATTGGACGGGGACTTGGGGATTATAAAGACAAAACACAAAACGAGTTTTGAACTTTTATTACTGCAAAAGAAAATGAGGAAAAGGGAACGTGAAAACATGGAAAAATGAATTCTCCACCTCTCACATAGTCACGTTTGTATACTAGAAAAAATGATAAAGTTTAACTAATTAACAAATTAACTCCCTATCTCCCAAAGTCCCAGTCCTAGGCAACCAGTAATGTCCCTTGTTTCTCCATAGATTTGCCCGTCTGGACATTATGTATAAACGAATCATGCAATACATGTCCTTTTGTGACTGGCTTTATTCACTTAGCGTGATGCCTCCAGCATCCACCCATACTGTAGCCAGCATGCATCAGTACATCATTTATTTTTATTGCCAAATAATATTCTATTGTGTAGATACACTACATTTCATTCATCCATTCATCAGTTGAGGAACATTTGGGTTGTTTCTCCTTTTTTCACTATTAGGAATAATGCTGCTATGAATATTTGTGTATACGTTTTTGCAATGACCTGTGTTTTCTTTTCCTTTTTTTTTTTTTTTTTTTGGTACATACCTGGAAGTTAAATTGTTGAATCTAAATAACTTATTGTTTAGCCTGTTTGTGGTCAGAGGTTGTACCTGAGCTCCTTGTGCTAATGATACTTTTGCTTTGCGTTGAAGAACATGCATGCGGCTTGGGGAACGCCTAGTACACAACGTGGGCACACTCCCAGCTCTGATTGCTCCTGAGTGCACACAACCTAGCACACACACGCAGGCTTCCCAATACCTGAAGTTGACTGTGATCTCAACTCGGTTCTTCTTAGCTGTCTCCTTCCCTGGTTATCTCTGATACAATGCTGGCTGCTTTTCCGTTTCACGTGTTGTTTCCAGTATCACTGAGCCACAAGTACCCTACTAATTGCTCTCCAGTGAGATCTCCATCGTGTTTTACGTGGCCCATTAGGTACAGAATCCTCCCTACTCTTTACCAGATAAGTTCAGTTCCTAGGCAACTGTGGATTTCTTTTTCCTCAAGTCCTCCCTCTTCATCTGGGTATAACATCTGCGCCTCCGTGGGAGCTGAGGCTGAGATATTGGCCAACATTTGCTAGAGTGACACCCCTGCCCTACGAATGGGTACTGAGTGGTTGGCGTCCCCTTACAATGTTGGTTTGTCCTTCTCAGCACTGAATCTGCACTGTACACATGAGCTGGACTCATGGAGACTGAGGAGCCTGGGCCAGAGCTCAGCCCATGTAGGCTGTACCTGACCAGAGCTTTCATCCTGAAGGCAGGTCCTGGGTAGGGAACGGAACCTCAGTCCTTTGGGTTGCACCCAAACAGAACTGAGATCTGCAGCACAGGACTGAGGAGAATGAGAAATGCCAGCCCCACGCCCCATCTCTGGGTGACAGCGCAGCTCTCAAGTGGAAGCTGAGGGGTGAGCGAGACCTGGAGATTCTGGCCATGTGATCTGGAGTAGAGAGACCAGGGCGGAGTTTCTATGAGACAGAACTGTGCGGTGGGGGGTGAGGGGGAGTGGGCAGCTTAAACAACAGACTGCCACAGTTCTTAGGTACATTTAATTGATTTTTTAAAAGTGAATGTTGGTTTATCCATTTACTGTATGCCCTTAGGTTAATTTCCTAAGATTTTAAATAAATATTTTCTATAATTTCTATAATTCTGTAATTCATCAGTTAAATGATCATTGTGATTCACTGAGTGTCCATCAGACTTCTCGTTCAATGATTCGGGAAGCCCCAATCCCCTGGTGGTATACTGATACACCTAAAATACACGCTACGGGCATACTCAGTCTACCTACCATATTATGTGCTTTTAAACAGTTTAAGTGAGAGGAAGATACTCATCACTCTAACCCTGATCCACCTTCCCCTGTCAGGCCGACCTCATGCCTGTGTGTGAGGCTGTGTCCTGCACGTCTGCAGTGGGGACCACGTGCATAGTCATCAGTTTGTCTGCCTGTAGCTGTTCCATCTTGACCTATGACTCTGAAAGGATTACTTTTTATGTAAAAATAAATCATTACTTTTAGTGTACAGTGGGTTTTTAGAGTAATACATTGTTTAGAAGCGAGTAAACAGTGATTAAAATTCAAACTCCTCTAAATAAACATATTTAAAATTTTGGATGACCATGATAATGAGTCTTCTTATAATCTGATATATGCATAAAATTCATTTTTTTCTCAAAAATGTATATATTTTTATTAGTTCCTCATTTTTCATGCATTTTAGCACAATATTTCTGCTTTCATTATGTCCCTCAGTTGAGATTTTCACAATTTTTTTGCGTTAGGTGTCCTGGAATCATGTGTGCTGGGGAAGGAGATCGCAGGAATGAAGGGTCCTTCTTACCGCATTGTATGAAGGCGCCAAACCATCAACATGGATTATTGCTGCTGTTGTTAACTATAATCACCTGGCTGAAGAAGTGTTTGTCAGATTTTTCCACTGTAAAATTATCATTTTTTACCCTTATTTACACTGTGCTTTTTGGAAGGAAGACGCTATGTGTGGCCAACACTTAAGAACTAGGAAAGATCCTGGAGAGATACTCCATGATCTCGGAGTAATATGCTCTAACTATTTGGAATTCTTCTATACAGAAGATTTGTCTGTTTTCCCCATGTATTTATTTATCCTATCATATATTTAAATCATGTGGAGTAATGGATACCTTGAGTTATAATCCAATACTACTTTATTTTGTTGCTCGAATTGTTCCGGCTTTGGCCATTAGAAGATCTTTCATTGGCTCCTGAGTCTATTTGACACTCCCGTTCTTTATGAACACTTGTGTACTTTCTGACATCACAGGGTGCTCCAGGCTCCTCTCCTCGTTTCCTGCTCCAGTCCTAGAATCAGCCATGTCGCTGTCGTGCCTGCTCCCTTTTTTGGAGGATAGTATCAGAAAGCAAGGTATGCTCGTGAGGTGTCCCACTGATGGAGGATATTGCTGTTTCTAGGAGCTTTCAGGTGACATAGCAAATAAACAATTTGTGTACACCAATCTGTGTGTTTACACATATCTACAGATATTTACAAGTGTAACCACCTGTATCTATATCAGTTCTATATTAATTATAGCATTAATTTAATTCTACATTACTTATAGCATGAATTCATACAGATGTCTCCTATTCTAATTCATTACCACCTGCATCCTTCCTGGCTCTTCCTTTCCTTCGTTGTGCGCTCCCATTTCAGCACCGGGAAGCCGGCTGCCACGGCGCTCACTCCATGTACTTGGTTTAATTCCAGTGCAGACTCACAGTGGTGTCAGAACTATTACCTGCACCTGGTGGGAAACAACTTTATCGACCAGAGCTGTACAGACCTTTTGCCTTTCTCATACAGACTCCACTCATTTCCCAAGTTACGTAATTCAGTAACTTTTTCCCCACCGCATTCAGAAGGCC
Organism: Avahi laniger; assembly: GCA_963575035.1. Lineage (NCBI taxonomy): Eukaryota > Metazoa > Chordata > Mammalia > Primates > Indriidae > Avahi > Avahi laniger. The sequence goes on from CAUYSK010065102.1 coordinate 5,475, forward strand.
TGTGTTGTACATTTGTAATAGAGTTAGATTGCTTTGTCACATTCGGTATTGTGTGGTGATAATAAACTTCCTGAATGATATTTTTTCATTTGCATCATTAAAGTTCCCTCTCCGTGCTATGCAGTTTATGAGTTTGGACACATACATGGTGTCATATACCCGCCATTAATGCCCCCGGCAGTATAGTTTCCCTGCCCTGAAAGTTCCTAGTGTTTCATCTCTTCAACTCTCCCTCTCCCTATACCCATGGGGACCACTTAGCATTTACGGTCTCTATAATTCTCCCTTTACAAAGTGCCACATAACTGAGATCACGCAGTGTGTAACCTTTTTAGACTGGCCTCCTTAACCTTGTGTTACAGAAATGAGCCAAAGACAGCCTCTGCATGTTGGCCTTTAGGTCATATATTCACTGCAGGTTGAGACCCTTCCAAAGGCCCATGGACACCAAACTCAAATTTTTACACATCCAATATTTTCTTAAGAGCCCAAAAAAGCAGATTTTCAGAAATTTACAGCCTGCCTGTTTTTTATACTCCACGTAATCTCAACCAGCATCTGCTACCTATAATATAGAGCCTGGTGGTGATAAGGCCTCAGCCCGCTGCTGCTCTAGCAGTTCCGACTCAGAGACTGTCTCCCATGTTGCTGAACAACCTTTCCTAGACACATGACCCTCTCTACCCCCTTCTCCTCTGGAAGTTCCTTCGCCCTCCTCTCCATGTGGATGGTGGCCCCTTGACTGTGAATTTCCAGAATGTCTGACGATGTAAGGGACTCATCTCATGAAAACCTGTCCAAGCACCACCCGATAAAGTTTCTTGTGTGCTACTGTCTTTGTGGTCATATCTTTGTCCTTGATCCCAAATCCCATGAACCTCATATACTTAGCATGTACATTTAAGATTCATCCATATCTTTTTGTGGCTTGTACCTTATTTCCTTTTATTGCTGAATAGTGTTCATTTGTGTGGATGTTTCTGTGTGGAGATTTTTGTGTGGACTTCAGTTTTCAAATAATTTGATTAAACATTTTGGAACATGATTGCTGGAAAGTATGGTAAAAGTATGTTTAGCTATGTAAGAAACTACAAAAATGTCCTCCAAAGAGACTGTAACATTTTGCATTTTCACCAGAGAAAAAATGAGAATTATCTTTGATTTGTCTTCTCATCAGCAATTGGTAGAGCCAGGTTTTTTGTTTGTTTTTACTTTTGGCATTCTGATATATATGAAGTAAAATCTTGTTGTAATTTGCATCTTCATAATGCAGAATAATATTGAGCATATTTTTATATACTAATTTTCCATGTTAAATTTTCTTTGGTGAGCTGTTTTCAGATCTTTGGCTATTTTTAATTGCATTGTATATTTTCTTATAGAATTCTTTATGTATCTTTGATTGAGGTTTTTTTTTTCTAATCAGATATACATTTTAAAAATATCCTCTCCAAGTCTGTGACCTGTGTTTTCATTCTTTTAACAGTGTCTTTTACAGAGAAGAAGTTTTTAAATTTAATAGGGTCAAACTTGTTCTTTTTATCTATCATGGGACATGCTATTAGTATTGTATCTGAAAACTCATTACAAAATCCAAGGTCGCAAAGATTTTCTCTGATGTCATTTCCTAGAACATTTGCATTTTATATTTTACATTCAGGTATATAATTTATTTTGAGTCAACTTTTGTGAAATATGTAAATTCTTTGTCTAGGTTCATTTGTGTGTGTTTGTGTGTATGTGGGTGGGGCCTAGGGAATCCATTGATATGCCCTTGTTTTTTTTTTTTTAAGATGAGTTGAATCTATTTGTGTGGGTTTAATTCAGTTCTCTCCTCCTCTCCTCTCTTTGATTTGTCTATGTGTCCTTTCTTTGCCAAATCCCACACTGTCGTGATAACTGCTGTTTTATGTTAAGCATGGAAATCAGGGTGCATAAGTCCTCCAATGCTGATCTCCTTCATTATCATGTTGACTGTTCCTGGTATTTTGCTTTTCCATGTAACTCTGGAATCAATTTATAGTATCTAAAACATAACTTGCTGGAGCTTTGATTGATCTTGCCTTGAATCTGTAGATCAACTCATCAGGAAGGTTTGACATCTTAACTTTCAGTCTTTCAATTTATTTAGATCATTTTTATTTCTTTTCTCAGTTTGTGGTTTTCTACATATGTCTTGTACATATTTTGTTAGATTTATACATGAGGTTTTTTTAAAGAAATTTTTAAGCTATTGTAAGTGTATTTTTTTGACTTTAAACTCTAATTGTTCATTGCAAGTCTATAGAAAAACAATTTAGTTTTGTATATAAATTTTATATCCTGCTATTTTGCTGTGCTTGTTTATTAATTCCAGCAGTGTTTTTGGTGATAATTTGAGATTTTCTATATAGACAAAAATGTTGTTTTCTAATAAAGACTGATTTATATCTCCCTTTTTATTCCAAAAATCTTGGTTAACTTTTCTTATCTTATTGCAGTAGCTAAGGCTTCCAGTATAATGTTGAATACAAGTATTGAGAGCGTACATCCTTGCCTTGCTCCTAATCTTAGGGAACAGTGTATGGTTTCAAATCATTAAGTAAGAAAGAGTTATAAGATTTTTTTCTAAATATTCTTTATCAAGTTGAGGAAATTCTAGTCCTAGTTTGGTGAAAATTTTTATTATATACAAATATTAGATTTTGTGTAACAGTTTTATTGAAATATTCTTCACATACCGTACAACTGACCTATTTAAAGTCTGTAATTTAGTAGATTTTAGTATATTCTTGGAGTTTTCAACTGTCACCATATAAATTTTGGGACATTTTCATCTCATAAAGGGAAACTGTACCTTTCTTTATTCCCTTTCATGTTTCTTTTGCCTCAGCTCTGAGCTACTAATAATTTACTTTCTGTCTTTATTTCATAAAACAATCATTTGTGATCTTTTGTGACTAGCTTCTTTCACTCAGCATTATGTTTTCAAGAATCACCCATGTGGCACCCTGTATCAGCATTTCATTTTATGGTCAAAGTATATTCCGTTGCATAGATACACCACATTTTTGTTTAGTGATTTATCACTTGGACATTTGGATTATTTTTGCCTTTTGGATATTATAAATGCTCTGATGAACATTTGTGTACAAATTTTTGTTAGACATATGTATTTATTTTTATTGGGTATATAACTAGGAAAGGAATTGCCAAGTCAAATGGTAACTCTATTTTTAACTTTTCAGAAACTGCCAGACTGTTAGCCTAAGTGTACCATTCTACATTGCCACCAGCAGTGTATGAGGGTTCCAATTTCACCACATTCTCACCAACAGTTGTTATTATCTGACTTTTCTGAATACATCCCTCCTACTGCGTATAAAGTGATATGTCATGATTTTGATTTTTACATCCCTAACCGATGATGTCAAGCATATTTCCATGTGCTTATTGGCCATACGTATGTCTTCTTTAGAGAAATGTCTATCGAGATCCTAAGTGCATTTAAATTTTTAAAAATCTTTTTGTTATTTAGTTGTAAGAGCTCCTCATATACATTTAGGACACAAGTGTCTTATCAAATATATGATTTGCTAACATTTTCATTCATTCTGTGGGTTGTCTTTACACTTTATAGATAGTGTACTTTTAAGCACAACAGCTTTCAATTTTGATAAAGCCCAATTTATCTGTTTTCTTTTGTTGCTGTCACATCTAGGAACATCTTGGCAAATACAAAGTGGTAAAAATTTACCTCTATATTTCCTTTTAAGATTTTTACAGTTGTGACTCTTAAATTTTTCTCTCTTTATCTATAGTTACATTTTTGTTTTATTCAATTTTTTCTAATGTTATAGTCACTCTAGCTTTCTTTCTTTCTTTCTTTCTTTCTTTCTTTTTTGAGACAGAGTTTTGCTCTGTTGCCCAGGATAGAGTGCCGTGGCATTAGCCTAGCTCACAGCAACCTCAAATTCTGGGCTCAACCAATCCTCCTGCCTCACCCTCCTGAGTAGCTGGGACTACAGGTGTGTGCCACCATGCCCAGCTAATTTTTTCCATATATTTTTAGCTGTCAAGCTAATTTCTTTCTATTTTTTGGTAGAGCAGGGGTCTCACTCTTTCTCAGGCTGGTCTCTAACTCCTGAGCTCAAATGATCTGCCCAACTCAGTCTCCCAGAGTGCTAGGATTACAGGCGTCAGCCACCGGGCCCAGCCCCATTCTAGCTTTCTTATGGTTGCTATTTGCAACTCTTTTTTTCTGTCCTTTTATATTTATTCTATTTATAACTTTAAATCTAAAGTATATTTCCTATATAAATCATATAGTTGGATCTTGTGTTTTTTTAATTCAGTCTGACGATTTCTGCCTTTGATTTGGATTCTCTAAGTCATTAACATTTAATGTTATTAATATAGGTATTTACATTTACTATTTTGCCTCTTGTTTTCTATGTGATATATCTTTTTTGTTTCTCTATTTCTCCATTTCTTCTTTATTTTACATAAGTGAAAATAAATGTAACTTTTTTAAATTTTTTAAATGTATTTTTTACTATAATGTCGTGAGCTATTTTTTCCTTAGTGTTCTAAACCTTACTATATATACTTTAACTTAGTGAAATCTACGTGATATTTATATAATTTCAATTATATATCGACATGTTATTTCTATATAGCTCAATTTCTCTTTCCTTTTTTGGGAATACATGTGTTACAAACCCAATGATACATTGTTATGGTTATTACTGTATACAATTTTATGTCTTTTAAGGGGCTGAGAGAAGAGAGTAAATATATTCATAATTTTCTTATGCTTTCATTCTTATTTCCATTTCTGCCTTTATTTATGTTCCCTGTGGCTTTAATTTACTACCTGTGGTCCTTTACCACAATACAGCTTTACTCTTGCTGTCGTGTGGTTTCAAATTATTGTCTGGGGCATTTGCTTTTGGCCTGAGGAATTCTCCTCAGTATTTCTTGTAAGGTGGTTCCCCTAGCAATGAATTCTTTGTTTTAATATTTTTATAGGAGAATGTCTTTATTTCACTTTTATTTATAAAGCACAGCTTGCTGGATATAGGATTTACTTTGGACTGGACTATGCCCCTCCCCCAAATGTATATGTTGAAACCCTCACCCCAGTGTGGCTGTATTTGGAGACAGTGTCTATAGGAGGTAATTAAAGTTGAATGAGGTCATAAAGGTGGGGCCCTCATTTGAATATCAAGTAGAGTTATAGGAAGAGAAAGATCTCTTTTTCTCAATGTCTCTCTCCCTCTCTTTCTCTCTTTTCCTGTGTGCACACGCGTGCCTGTGTGTGTGTGTGTGCGTGTGTGTGTGTGTGTGTGCAGGCAATGAATAAAGGCCAGGGAAGGATCTAGCCAGAAAGGTGGCCATCTGCCAGCCAGGAAATGAGCTCTCACCAGAAAGCCAATCAGTTGGAACCTTAAGCTTGGACTTCCAGTCTCCAGAACTGTAAGAAAATGAATTCTGATTGTTTAAGCCCCACAGTCCGTGGTATTTTGTTATGGCAGCCCAGGAGACTAATACAAGATTCCTGGTTCCAGACATTTGTTCCTCTGAGCACTTTAAATGTGTTACCCTACTGCCCATCCTATCCTTCTCCATCCATGATTTCTGATAAACAGTTACCTGTCACTCTTATTGAAGTTTCCTTCACAGTGACGGTGATTTTCCATCCTGTTGCTTTCAAGAAGTTTGCCTTGTCATTGGCTTTCATTGTCTTCATTATGAAGTGTCTGTTTGCAGATTTTTTTGTATTTCTCCTACTTGAAGATCTTTTGAGTTTCTTGAATGTGTAAAATTTTTACTCAAATTTGGAAAGTTTTTAGTTTGAGTTACTTCCTTGAATATTTTTTCTGCTCCTTTCTCTCTCTCCCGTTTTTCTACACTCGCATTGCACGGACGCTGTTTCATCAGTGTGCTCAGCGGAGTCCCTCTTCCCTAAGATTCTGTTCATTTCATTTCCTTCTTTTTAATCTCTGTTCTTCAAGTTGCATAATTTTATCAATTTATCTTCAAGTTCACTAATTTTTACTCTTTCCAGTTCCAATCTACTGTTGATTCCCTTAGTGAATTTTTACTTCAGTTGCTGTAATTTTCAGTTATAGAATTTATTTGATTCATATATGTTATTTATATAATTTCTGTCTCTTTATTAACATTCTCTATTTGATCAGACATTATCATCACACCTTCCTTTTCCTTTTCTTCTTTCAGCACAGTTTCCTTTCATTATTTGAAAAAAATATATATGTATATATTTGTATATATCATCGCTACTTTGAAGTGTTTGTCTTTTAAATTACAACACCTAGCAGCTCTCACGGCAGTTTCTGCTGCCTGCTTTTGTCCCTGTGTATGAATTATACCTCCCTGTTTCTTTGTGTATCTTATAATATTTTTGTAAAGGGTTCATCTTTTTAGGTAAAATATTGCAGCAACTCTGGGAACTGCTCTTCCGTTCCCCAGTCCAGGGCTCGTTACTGTTAATTGGATTTCTTTACTTGTTTAGTGACTTGATCGATTACTGCAGTGAAGCCAATCCCCCCTGCCGGGCAGGGCCCCTGAATGTTGCTCCTCAGAAGGTGCAGCCTCGGGAATGTGCAGAGTTTGCGGTGTTTTTAGGGCCCTCTCTGATTCTCCCTTTTCCTCACCACATCCAGCTGTTGAACTCCACCCATCTTGCAGGATTATCGCTATACTGTTTCAGCAATGCCCTGGAGTATGTATTGTTGCACAGAATAATCCAACTAAATCAGGGCTTCCTTACATTACATTAGTGACAGAAACAGACAGGCTTTCTCCCAGGCGCCTCCTCATCTGGATGTAAGAAAGATGAACTCACAGGAAAGAAGACTAAAGTTTGACACATTAAAGTTCCGACAGAGAATCTTATCACAGGCTACCCTCTGTCCTTTCCGAGAGCTTCTGCCTGTGAGATTCCCATACATAACACGACAGCCTTTGCTTGAAAGACATTCCTCCCCTCACTCCGGCTTGGCATGAGACGCCACCTCCCCACAGCTCAGAGAAATTAGATTCTCAGCCATCGTTCTGCGGGCTCATTCATTTCCCTGAAAATCAGTTGCTCCCAGACCCTTTGCCAAAATCCAGGACTCAAGGATCTGAACTTCCTGTCTTGCAACATTAGGTGTTCTGCAGACATGTTACCTGGAGGAACTGTTGAAAAATATTTTTAAACAATGACTTAATGTCTTTGGAAATGCTCCTAAGGTCATACAACAAAAGAACAAACACTTACTCAAGAAAACCAGCTACAGCTTGTTAAGAGCAATGCGAGTCCCTGGTATCTAAACAGCGGTTGCTCCCGCCCTAGCGCTCCGGGCCCAGCATGACAACGACTCCACTGCAGATGGGAACGGCAAGAACGCAAGCTCCCTCTCCTTTGATTTCTCAGTCAGAGGCTACAATAACTTCCCAGCGGGGGCAGGGTGTCGGCAATTTCCATTCTGCCTCAGCAGTCTGCTGCAGAGGCTAAATTCCAGACGAGTAAAGCTGAGAGGTAGGGAGTCCCCTTCCCTTCTCCCAGCCCTCACTCATTGGTTGGAGGCTCTGCTGTGGGTGTAGGTTGTAGAGAAAACTGGAACCCTGATCACCCCAGCACAAGCTCATCTGTAAAGCAGAGATTCCTCCACGGAAGAAGCAATCCTCACAGCCTCCTCCCTCCACGCCCTACTCCACTGACTCCCTCACTCACAAAGTGGAGTTTCCATCAGAGAGAAGCAGGACACCGCCTCCCCCACCAGCTTGAGGGGTTTTGCTCAGGGAGGGCAGGCTAAGGTTTTTCTCTATAGATGTCAGTCTCCTCTACAAAAGGCAGCTGTTCAGCTCTTCTTCTGTTTGCAGCCCCTCTGAATGGCCATCTTGACACACACCAAAAGAGCATATTTTGGAGTGAAGTGTTTTTGGTGTCCTTCACATTTTATTTTGGGGAGTTTCTTTTGACTTATCTTTAACTGTTTCTTTCCTTAGTCTCCTCCAATCTAGTCATGATACCATCAAAGACATTTATTTCAACTAGAGTTTTTGATTCTAGAAATTTTTTTTGTTAATTTCTTAGAGTTTTTCTGTCTCTTATTGTTATTTATCTTTTTTATGTTGTCTACTTTTTTCTTTCAATCCTTTAACATATTGTAAGTTGTTATTTTAAATCTACTGCCTGATGATTCAAACATCTATGATTCATCTGAGTCTGTTTTTGAATTTCTCTCTTTGGACATTGATTTTCTTGCCTTTTGGCATATTTGTTGGGTAACAGGAATTGAGGCCAATTGGCTTTCAGTGTAAGGAGTTATGATAATCTGTTTAGAAGTTGTGTTGTGTTTAATGTTTGCTGTGGCTGTAGTTGCCATGGGCTTCAAATTCTTCTGGTATCCCTGTTGCCACTGGAAAAGAAGCCAAACTCTGCAAAATAATTTAAAGAGGTTTATTCTGAGTCAAATGTGAGGACCACGACCTGGACCCACACCCAAGAAGCCTTGAGCAAGTGGACTCGCTGTGGTTGGGTTACACTTGGTTTTATACATTTCAGGGACACAGGGGTTACAGGTAAAGTCATAAATCAATACGTGGGAGGCATACATTGATTTGGCCCCCCAAAACAGGCCATCTCCAAGCAGTAGGGGGCTCACAGGTCATAGGTGGGTTTAAAGATTCTTTCTTGTAATTGGTTGAAGACAAGAAGCTTTGTCTAAAGGCTTGGAATGTTTTCAGATAAGGAGGTCTGTTAATCAGATTGAGACAAGCCACCAGACATATATTTGTTGTGTAAATCGAGGACCTGCAGGTGTGTCTTACATATCCTCAGGCCTGTTAATGGGTTACAGAAGATGTCGCCAAGAAGGGAGGGGGCACGATGAGGCATGTCTGACCTCCCTCCTTGTGGCAGGCAATTTAGTTTTAGGATATCCCCTTGGCCAAGAGGGGTCCATTCAGTCAGCTGGTGGAGGGAGCCTTAAGATTTTGTTTTAGTTCACAATGTTATTTCCCCTCTTGACTTTGGAGTCCCCCAGATTCTGTTCTCAGAGAGCGGTGGCTCTGGCAGCTCTTTCAGAAGTAATTTGTTGTGATTACAGTGGATCCCTGTTGGTGCAGTGGTAAAGTGTCAGGTAGAGAAGTGTTTTGTAATTTTATGATTAAATCTTAGTCTTATATTGGGCCTGTGTCTCTGAATTGTGACCTTCCAAAGTGTTTCCCCAGGGGTAAAGTGTTCTTCGTTGTTTTTTTGTTTGTTTGTTTCCCTTAAGTGAGGTGAAAGTCTAGAAAAACAAAGTGGGAGTCGTGCCTTTTCCCCAGCTGGGATAGGGTTCCCCTAAAGCCTTCCCCCTTCACTAGAGCAGCCTTATTATATAGAAAGCTCTCTAGCTATTTCACATTGATTACTCTCCCCTTGCCTTGACAGGCCCATAAGAAAATCATTCTTGGTTCTTCCTCATGAGAACTTGATGGGGATCCTAGAGATAAAGCGGTGAATATAGGGGTTCCCCTAAGACTATGGCTACCAGTTGACAACCCAAAATAAGTCATGGAGGCAAAGCTCTCAATCAATGGAGGTTTATTAAGCCAAAGTTTGAGGACGTGCCAGGAAAAACACAACCCACAGATGTGCCTGTGATTATTTTTCCCAAAGCGAGATTTGGGAACTCAAGTTTTAAAGGCGAGAGAGCATACAGAAAGAAAACCGAGGGGGTTGGGCAGGACGGCACGATGATTACATTCTCTTGGCGCCCAGGATGCTACATTTTACAGAAACTAGGGTGAATGCTAGAGGGGAAATGGGGAGCAAGGGAAGAATCAGTTACAGAGAGGGCCCTGCACAGTGGAAGAATGTTTGATCTCATCTTGTCTCAGTTCTGCACCTGGGAAGACAAATTTGTAATCAGCATTATTTGTGTGGAATTGAACAGACTTAAGTTTTAGGAACTAGACTTAGCCTGCAGACCCAAAGTTACAATTTGCATGTCCTTGCTATGGGAGGCCAACAAAAATTTCCTTGATGGAATGATGTGTCGGGGGAATCCTTCTAAATGCCTGAGGTGTTTTACCTTTCCGTGGGGATTTGGCTGATGTATTAATATAACCTTAGTAACTAACAGCTATTCTTTTGGAAGAGGGTGTTGCATGACTCAGCCTTCTGGATTGACCTTTCCTTTTGCATAAGGAATTGGAGGGATGGTCCTGAGATTTTTATTGTCCTTTACACATCTCTCACTTTTAAGCTAGTCCATCTACACTTCCAGAAATTAGCCAAATTTACACTTGAAGTGATCCTCTCAGATTATTGCAGCAGCAGCTCTGCTTTGCACACACAGCTCTTAGCACTGACTCTACCTGACACTCTGGATTACGTGGGAGCAGATTCTGTGCAACCTTAGTCCTCTGACAGATAAAAGTTGTTGACATTCACTTTGTCCCCCTTTTTCTTACTGTGTGCCTGGGGAAAAGAACTCCAGACTCTTTACAGGTAAGAGCTCAAAATGGAAATATGAAATAGTATTTTACTTTCTTCTAATAACCTGCTATTTCATTTTTGCTATCTCTTGATCATGCCTTCATGGAGGATTTTGCTAGAGGCCCTCTTTTCTTATTAAGTTCTGGCATTGGTTATCAGTCAATTATTTTCATAGTTTTTTTCTTCAATATGATGATGTGATAGAGACCCGAGTAGATTATGCACATGGAGTAATGGAGGAAGGGAAAATTCTGCCCTTGAACCAGACTTAGAAAAAATTATATAAAGATAACACTTCAATGTATCTTACTTAATTGGACTACTGTTTGACTTGTTTTAAAGGTGGATTTCTCAGTTTCAAATTTCTGTCATGTCTTAGTCACCTACTATTTAAATTCAGGTAAATAGTAGTGCCTAACTCATTAGCATGTTACGTGGAGTTAATGCAGATTGAATGCTTGACAAAACACCTAGCATATAGCGAGCTCTGAAGACACACCAGTCATTATTTATGGTTCTTATTTTTCTTTCTTTCTCTTTCTTTTTTTCTCTTCTCTTTATTTTTTATACAGTAAGTCAATGTCACCAATATTAACTAGCCATATATCCTTTACCTTTTTTCCTTATTAATGAAAATATGCCCAAGCATTTAAAATCATATAAAAAACTGTTCCACTTCCAAGATTGACTATCCGCTATTATAAATTAGGTGCAGCAAACGTCAAGATGACTTTCCATCTCCTCCTTCTTCCTTAGCAAAAGAATGTACATTATTTTCACTTAGTGTAGACATTGGCCCAGCGAAAAGGTATTTGTGCTCAGTACCCTAAGGAAATGATAAAAGATGTGAGCAAAATCTAATCCTCCTATATTTCATATAATGTACAGATTGTAGGACAATCACACCAATATTGCCTTACTCAATTGTTATAAGTCTAAGAACTATAATATAAAATATGATAATCAGAATAATAAAATAATGTATGTTAAATAGAATAGAATAATATTTAGTATAATTAATATTATAAAATACTAATTAAAATATAATTATATATAATATAATTAAAATATAATGATTATAGATGTGATTAAGGAGTAAAGTGTTCAATTTACTCTTCAAGGCTAAAGAGAAACTTCATGTCTAAGGAATTCTTCACTAGGCCAGATGGAAGGAAATGAAATAGAGAACCATTAGATGCCAGCCTTTATTCATATTTTTGCAGCACAAAAACACCTTGAAAGATGTTTTACCTTAAAAAAGAAAGACAGTGTAGATAGAGCAAGAGTGGTCAGCTGGAATGCATATACATTTGGAAATAGTTCATTAATGGTTCTTGGATGATGGAGGAATTGTCTTGTGGTTTATCAGCCAAGAATTATGCAATTTAAAAGGCCAAGTTCATTTGAATGTGGTAGTGGAAATTTTTCATTCCTTCAGTGTGTGTCAGAGTCCTTTATCTTGACCAACAGGGAGGCTGAGTCTTGTTGCTTGATCACATCTCTTGTTCAGAACTCCAGATCTGTGCATCCCACATGGACCACAGTCTCAGGTGGTTGCCGATGGTTAACACAAGGGCTGCTTGTGACTTTTGTCTTTTTGGTGACTATCAATAATTTCTTGAGTGAAGCTTCATTGAAACCACTTAAAACAATATAATTGAGAAACTCCTAGCAAGACTGAAGTGAAAAAAAGAGAGAAAGTATAAATCATCAATATCAGGAATGAAATAGTAGATATTGCTACAGATCCTGAAGACATGAAAATAATAATAAAGGAATGCTACAAACTAATGTACATATATAAATTTGACAATTTAGATGAAATGGACCACTTCCTGAAAGACAGAAACTACCACAAGTCACTCAATATGAATAAATGATTTGAGTAGCTTTTGGACAGTGAAGATAACTGAATTCATAATTAGAAAACTTCCCCTAAAAAATAAAATTGCAGTGTCCAATGGTTTTACTGAAGAATTCTTCCAAATGCTTAAAAAAGAAATAAGTCCAATTCTACACAATCTATTCCCCCCAAAATAGATAAGGAAGTAACACCTTCGAATTCATTATATAAAATTGTATGGCCTTGATAACAAAAATAGGAAAAGATGGCACAAAAAAAGAAACTACACATTAATAATTCTCTTGAATATAGTGGCAAATTTTTTAAGCAAAAATTTACAAAACAGATGAAAGAAAACCTAAATTAATGGAAATATACATTATGCATGGAATAAAAGACATAAGAAAAATGTCAGTTCTCCCCAATTGATTTACAAGATTTATTTTGAATTCCAGTAAGATTTTTATAGTTATGAACAAGATTATTCTAAAATTTATATGGAAAGATAAAATAACTAGAATAGCTTAAACAATTTAGAAATTAAAGTATAATATGGTAGAAATCATTCTACCCTTTGTAAGATTTATTTTATAGCTATGGGGATTAACACTTTATGGTATGGGAAAAGAGATAGTTACATATATCAATAGAATGAAAGAGAAAACCCAGAAATAGGCACAAAGATATGCCTATTTTTGACAAAGGTGGAAAAATAATGCATTGGGAAAAAGACCACATGTTTCTGGAGCCATTGTACATTCCCAGGTCTACTCTCTCCCCCAAAACATCAACATTTACCTATTGTACCCTGTGCAAGAACTAACCCAAAATGGATTACATATTTAAATATAAAATAAAAAATTACAAAACTTTTAGAAAAGAAACTTGAGAGAAAATCTTTGGAATCTAACTTTAGGCAAAAAATTCTCATACTTAACACACACACACACACAAACCCATTATCTATAAAATGAAAAAAAATGCTAAAATGAACTGTATTGAAAATAAAAACCTTTATCCTGTGAAAGAACCTGTGAAGAGAATGAAAATACAAGCTACACAGTAGGAGACAATATTTGCACACCAGGTGTCCATCAAAGGATTAATATTTAGCATATATAAAGAATTTCAAAACTCAGTAGTAAAAGTTACAAGCAATACAATTAATAAATGAGCAAAAGATATAGATCAATATTTCACCAAAGAAGATATTCAGAAGGCCAATAAGCCAATGATATCAATATTATTAACTTTATATAAATGCAAATTAAAATTACAATGAGAAATTACTACACACCTATTGGAATGGCTAATATATATATGTAAATTATTTTGGTCTTGCCACTGTATAGCTGTGTGTGTGTGTGTGTGTGTGTGTGTGTGTGCATAGTGACAAAACCAAATGCTGGCAAGGATGTGGTCACTCACACATTGCTAGTAAGAATCTAGACTGGAATAGGCACCATGGAAAACAACTTGGCTATTTCACTAAAAATCTAAATGTAATTACCATATAACACAATTGATTTCTTGAAGTATTTTTTTCCAGAAAAATAAATGCCTATCTTTACAATAAACTTATAAATAAATATTTATGCCAGCTTTCATTTTTTAACATAAACAAAAAGTGAAAACAACTCAGATGTCTTTAACAGGTGAATTAACAAACCATGATACATTCACACCATGGATTAATGCCCAGCAGTAAAAGGGAAGACAGAACAACTTGCCTGAATCCCCAGGGATATATGCTGAATGAAAAAAGCCACTCCGAAAAGGTTACATACTATGTAATTTCATTTGTATAACATTGTCGAAAGGGTAATGTTTCAGAAATGGTGAAGAAATTGATGTTTGCCTGGAGTTAGCAACTGGGAAGGCTTGGGGAAGATTGGTATGATTGTAATAAAATTGCTCTGTATCTTCACTGTTGTGGTGAATAAGCAAATTAATACAGATGATAAAATGGTATAGAGTTATATGCACACACAAAAATGCAAACAAGTACAATGGGGGAAATTGGAATACAATAAATGGGTTGTACCAATATAAATCTTATGGTTTCCATACTGTACTGTACTTTTAGAAGATATTACCTTTGGGAAAAAATGAGTAAAGAGTATATTGAATTTCCTCATATTATTTCTCATGACTGCATGTAAATATACAATTATTACAAAATAAGAGTGTAATTTAAAATATATCCTTCCAGAACATAAATGTCTGGTGCTATCCATCTCATAACAATTTTACATATAAGAAAGACAATGATTTGGAGGTTCTTTGGTAGACTTGCTATTGCTAATATTCAAATGTTGGGAGCAATAAAAACACAGATAATCAGGGCTTCAAAATCTCTGCACTGCAGTTTCACCTCACTGGTCAGACCCCTGAATAAGGAAACAGATTGAATTAAGTATTTTCAGCAAAGATAGGAGGAAAACTACAGAATTAGAATGTTTATAGCAATACAATCCACAGTTGCAAAGATGTGGAAACAACCCAAGTGTCCATCAATACATGAGTGGAATAAGAAAATGTGGTATATGTACACCATGGAGTTCTACTCAGCCACAAGAAACAATGGTGAACTAGCACCTCTTATATTATCCTGGATGGAGCTGGAGCCCATCCTACTAAGTGAAGTATCATAAGAATGGAAAAACAAGCCCCACATGTACTCACCATCAAATTGGTATTAACTCCAACACTTAAGTGCAC